>JAEQML010040831.1:0-80663 GCA_016904865.1 Pissodes strobi
AATTATACGAGAATAGACATTCTTTAATTTTTTCTGACTTTTCTGATGGGGTGGCAATCAACTATATTACCACTGAAGGATTCCCTATAGTATACCTAATCACCCTACTAAATGTCATCAGTATACTTCATCTTGGCTAGTACCCAGACCTCTTTCAATTTTGATGAGTTTCATGACAAATTACAACATATTCACATTTTCCATTAATTTCGATCACCCCTGGCGGTATGGATCTCCATTTTCCATCGCTGGCACTTACAAAAACATTTCT
Source organism: Pissodes strobi (assembly GCA_016904865.1). Lineage (NCBI taxonomy): Eukaryota > Metazoa > Arthropoda > Insecta > Coleoptera > Curculionidae > Pissodes > Pissodes strobi. The sequence goes on from JAEQML010040831.1 coordinate 272, forward strand.
CTGATCCTAGGAAATATCACACTCGGAAATCTATTAAAATCATATTCATTTTCGGTACATAATACAAATTGCCGGCCTTGAATTAACTAGTAGGTTTTGCGTTTTCGCGTCATTTTATGGCTAGACTTTTATGGATAACTTCACTTTAACATTATGTTGAGTTTAAATTTAAAACACCGTTTTTATTTAAAGTAATATTTGGCTCTATTTTTATAAATACGTATTCTAAATAATTCCGATCGGATAAAAAATAGTATGTGCAACTCGTAGGAAAAGCACATTCCTGGACTCCTGTGTTGCTGCAACTACCACAGTCGTCCAGGAATGTTTTGCTTTCCCTCCTAGTTACACAATATACTATTTCCATGTTCGCGCTAGAGCGCAAAATAAGGATCCACGGCATTAGTCGATTTTGCGATTTCATTTGAATTTAGTATTTAGTTATTTTGCGCGCGGCTGTAGAAAAATATAATTATTGTTGAGAGTGTCGACTGACAGCTTTATGTTACATTACTATAGCAACAACCTGAGCCTATTCACCGACACCGCACCGGTCTAAGCCGCCTTGCGAACCCACTTATCTTTAATAATAATTATTATTACTGTTAAAAAGAGACTTTTTGCATTAATTTGTCGACATTTGAAGAAAAAACAGCATATTTTATTTGGAGGAAAAGTTACTTTTCATGGCTTGCTCTCTATTACCAGCCTCACTCCGTTCGGCTGTTAAACACGAGCGCGCCATGAAAAGTATCACTTTTCCTCCATATAAAATAATATACTATTTTCAGCATAGCCGCCTCTAACCGTCCCCAGCTGTCGCTCCCAATATCGAAAAATTAAAATATGTTACTGATTTTTAGACACATTAAATCATTTTTACAGCAGGACCGCTTCAGACCACTCGTACTGCTGCCCTCAATATTAAAAAAAATTAAATAAACAACAGAATTTCTTCAATGAGATTTAAGTGATCGTCTTATTTAGAAGTTTTTATTTGGATTTGGATATTAAGCCAACAAGCACGCAAAAAGTAATTGTAAAGAAGAAATGATTGCCTAAGAAAAAAAATTTAAATTTATTATTCATAATTATCCGCACAATAAAGCAGAAAATAGTAATGTATGGCAACTCGCCGACACGTGTTTCAGCTTATTGGCTTCATCAGGGCGAGGCAACCCGAAAACCATAAGAAAAGGAAAAACATTTTGTGCTTGAAGTTTACGGGGGATCAAAGTGAAATTTCTTCCTTAACAGCTATAGATAGATACAGTTAAATTATTTGAATTACTAGTATGCCGTCTCCCCTTCCGGTCGTTCCCACTCATGATACAATATCTCCCTGTTATTGTATCATGGTTCCCACTAACATAAACGTAGATGCTATATAAGCAAAGTTACACCTCCATTTTCCCTCCTGCCGCCGCCCGTCTCCCAATCAAGCGTGTGTGTATTCCCCCTCTTTGTCGCCGCTGACGATTCTTCGAACTCCCCTCACGCGATCGGAATTTTCGTAACGCTCGAAAATCGTCGCGGCCGCAGCAAAGTTTCGCTTCAAAAAACACATACGTATGCACAAGGGTCCACAACTGGAGCTAGCAGGAAATATTAAAACATTACCATAGCAAAGCCTAAGCAACCTGTGTGATACACCTTAACTCTAGCAAAATTTAAAAAGGAAGGGATTCTGATGATTTGACTATCCGCACTAATCCTTTCCTATTTAGAGCTATATTTTTGACGTAATACCTAATTAAAAACATCTAATATATAAATCCGCCAAAAGCATATACATTTTATTTACATCAAGCCGATTGATTGTTTTAGTGAAATTTGAAACAGACAGTCAATTGTATATTTCAATTTTTTGATATTGGGGGCGACCCCGCCATTCCGAGTTGCCACGGGATGTGGCCCATCAAATCCCATCGTCCTCCTCCAGGCTGGAGAACACCAAAGTACAAAGTCTGGAGCTGATCACTAGGGAGTGACCCAACAAACCCTATTTTTACCCCTGTCAGACTAGGGACCACCAAAGGAAAGAGTCCGAGGCCGATGCATCCAGTGGAAGCGGCCCTAGGTGGTAGATGCATACGCCTACTCGCATCGTCCGGTGAAAGACCACCCCACCAGAACTGGGAAGCGTTAAGTGGTTTTCCCGAATCACGTTCCGTTTCCGCGCTGGTGGTTCCGGGTTCCACAGTAGGAATATAATAATATGGACATGATGGTGCTTCCAGGATCAAAATATTCCGGAGGTAAACTCCCCGGCCATTCGGATCTCCGGGCGCTGGGTGGCCCTGGAGCCCTTCATTCCGCATTTCACAGACAGCAAAGATACCGAACCAATTTAGAATTGATTTCTGCAACATAAGAGGCCTAAATACAAACATAAATTCGGTACACCAACATCTACAAGCAAATAGACCACACATACTAGCCCTTACAGAAACACAAGTATGTTCTACAACAACAACAGTGAACTACCCTTATCCTGGTTACGACTTACATACCCGATTTAGACATAAGTTCGGAATATGCCTTTTTGTCCGAAGCGACCTATCATGTCACCGAGAGGAAACACTCGAACCGAACAACCTTGACGTCATGTGGCTCAAGTTCACCGCCAAGGGATTAACCAAGTTTATATGTTGTCTCTATCGCCCTCCGAGCGATAGAGCCTACCAAAGCTTTTTTTCAACACTAGCTACCACTTTTGACTCAATACAGGTTGATCACCCCAGTTCAGAAATAATCGTTCTGGGAGACTTCAACGCCCACAACACCAACTGGCTCAAACATCACAACAAGACCGACAACGAAGGTAGAGAGGCTGAAGCATTCGCCATCAGCTGCGGGCTTACTCAAATTGTAGACGAACCAACTCGAATCTCAGAGAGGGGAGAATTCGCCGCCCTCCTGGAACTTTTTCTAACCACCAATCCTGACCAGTACACAGTTACAGTTGGTCCGCCATTAGGTACTTCCGACCACAAACTTATTACAACGGTTTGTGAATTGCCACTCATACAGAAGGATCCACCATTGCCTCGCAAAATCTGGCATTAAAATTCTGCAAACTGGGACGATCTAAGGGAGTTCTACCTAGATTTTCCTTGGCTCGACGTCTGCTTTGGCGCTGACGATCCGTCAGTCTGCTGCGAAAAGATCACGCAAGTAATCTCCTCAGGAATGGAAGCATACATACCAAATTCCATCAAGTTACCATCAAAAGGAAAGCCCTGGTTCGACAGAAGATGCGAAAGAGCTGTGGGTAGGAAACAGCAAGCCTACAAGTGCTGGCAGCAAAATCAGACCGCTGAAAATCGCAATTATTTTGTCGATGCGAGAAACGAATGCAAGCGTATTATCGACGAAACTAAGGACAAACACAATCAAAGGATCAGGAATAAACTTTTGCAATGCCCCAGTGGCTCCAGGAGCTTCTGGTCGGTAGCAAAGGCAGTAAGTAATAACTTTACAGAAACGTCTCTCCCACCTTTGACAGACGAACGTGGCATCACGGCGACTACAGCCAAGGAAAAAGCAAACATGCTCGCCAAAATGTTTTCTTCGCACTCTACCTTGGACGTCCCCCAAGGCAAGACTCTCCCCACCATATCGAACATCAACACTACCATGGCAGAAGTCAAATTTCATCACCGTGATATTCGTAAAATCCTTAAAAATCTAGATACGCAAAAGGCATCAGGACCGGACGGAATACCTGCCATCGTGTTAAAGAACTGCGCCAACGAACTAACACCCGTTTTTTCCAGGCTTTTTTCTCTGTCTTACGGAAAAGGGATTTACCCATCTTCTTGGAAAGTCGCTCGAGTGCAACCTGTTCCAAAAAAAGGCAAGAAAACCACGCCCTCAAACTATCGTCCAATTGCCTTGCTTCCAATAATCTCCAAAGTCATGGAACGTGTAGTCAATCAGCAACTGCTCAAGTACCTCGAGAACAACAAAATAATCAGCGATAATCAATACGGCTTTCGCAAAGAGAGATCGACAGGAGATATATTGGCCTATATCACTCATATATGGAGTAGGGCAATTGAGAACTACGGATAGTCTCGATCGATTGCGTTGGATATTTCAAAGGCATTCGACAGAGTTTGGCATGACGGACTGCTCAACAAACTACCGTCCTTCGGACTGCCAGCCTCTCTCTGCAGCTGGCTTGCCAGTTTCCTTAAGAGCCGATCTCTGCACGTTGCAGTCGATGGACACATCTCGGACACATTCACCATCAACGCGGGCGTGCCTCAGGGCGAAATACTTTCACCAAATCTGTTCCTCATCTATATTAATGACCTGCTGACCGAAACAAATAATCCTGTTTACAGTTTTGCAGATGACAGTACCCTTGTCTCCCACTTTAGATCAGAAAAACCCTTACCAGCGACTGAGACTCATCACCGCAGACAGGAGCAGATTACAGCAATTAATCAAGACCTGGAGAAAGTTCAAACTTGGGGCGACCGAAATTTGGTCCAGTTCAATGCAGCAAAGACCCAAGCAGCCACGTTTACCAAGAGGGCCAATACAGCGGGCCCTGACATCATTATGGCAGGGTCGACCATTCCTTCATCCTCGTCAATCGGACTGCTGGGTATCTCGGTCAACAGCAATATGTCCTGGCATGACCACGTTGCTAACATCGCAAAATCAGCCTCCCAGAAGCTTGGTGCGCTATTTCGCAACAAAAACTCTATACACCGCAGCAGTTGCTCTTGCTCTACAAAGCGCAAATAAGACCGTGCTTAGAATATTGCTCACGTATCTGGGGTGCCGCACCAAAGCATACCCTAAAGCTGCTGGATTCCATTCAGAAGAGAGCTGTGCGTCTCGTCGGCGACCCGGAGTTGACCCGGAATCTAGATAGTCTGGAACACCGCAGACATGTAGCCGAGATATCTCTGTTTTACAAATACTTTCACGGCAGATGTTTTCAGGATTTGGTCCGCCTCATCCCGCCCCTGGCAGCTCCTGTCAGACAGTCACGACAGACGGCAAGAGCTCACCAGTTCGTCGTACATCTGGAAACACCTAGAACATCGCTTTACAAGAACTCCTTTGTCTGGCGCACTGCATCACTGTGGAACACACTCCCAGGACATCTGTTTCCCACTAATTACAACTTACAAATATTCAAGAGCCGTGTCAATCAACATCTTCGCACACACACCGCTCGTCGAGCGCCATAGGGTCTCCCTTTAGTGTGTGTGCCACTGCAATAAAAAAAAAAAAAAAAGCAGTGGTACCGTCAGAGGCCCTGCCGTTATGCTGTAAAAATATTCTACCTGGTTGACCGAACCCCCTGTTAAGTAACCGCATTAAATCATAAAAATCAGTAAGTGTTGTATATTTGAATTCATCGATATTGGGGGGCGGCAGTTGGGGAGGTCAGAGGCGGTTGTGCACTAAAAGTGTTTTACAGTGTTGACCGCACTTCTGGTTTCACCGCATCAAATCTGCCTAAAAATCAGTTGCATATTTCAATTTTTCGATATTGGAAGCGGCACTGGGGGTTGTTTAGAGGCGGCTGTACACAGCCTTGTAAACAGAAACTAAGTACAATAATATAGAATACGGACATGACTTGGAACATATTGATATCGGTAAAAAAATATTGATAAGCGAAACTCTACTCTAAACCATGATACAATAATATTTAAATTATTGAGCCATGGGTGCAAACTGTAAACTGTATTTGTTATTAGCTTCTAAAAGGAGGGGATCACGAGCAGGTCTAAACGGAAATAGGGATGGGGACGTAGACCAATGTTGCCGAGTTGTGCCGTTTTTCTTTGCTAATGGGTTTAGTTGATTACAGTAAACAACAATATCGGCCACTGTTTAGATTTAACCACAAATTCTAGGTCATTTATGGTTTTATATGACTCATTACTTGCTCTATTGCCGTGCGGAATACTGCTCGCTTGATTCCGTAAGTTCAAAACTTTGAGTGTTTTCTTTGTATTGCATGGAGTGTTTTGAAGACGAAACTTTTGCTAGTAAGGGTTTTTTTGTGGGGTTATTGCTGGTTGAAGGTATGCGTGTTTACGCACGAAGTGCTTAATAATGTTTCAAGACGAAATGTTGAACATTTAACATTTATTGGCTCGTCACACGGGAACAATCAACAAATAATGTTAAATGTATAGTATTGTATAGTATTTGACAACACATCGCTTTTATGGCGTAAGTGACATGCTTCTCCTTTACACGCTAGTAAAACTGGCATGTTCACGGATCCTAAACGGTATAGCAATGGCCATGGGCGTAGACAGGATTTTTTCTCAGGGGGGGGCGAGCCGTAGACAAGGCCGCAGTAGTGGCAAATTTTGGGGGACCACGCCCAATTTTTAGACAAAAGTCATGAGTCGGTTAAATTCCCAGGGGGGGTCACGGCCCCCCCTGGCCCCTCCCTGTCTACGCCCATGACAATGGCAGAGACAAGGAAGAGATGCACAACTCAATGTTAATAAGTCATCCGATTGAGAGAAAGCTGCCATGCCTTCTCTGTCTGTCTTCAGGGCAAATGACCGCAGATGACGCAGGAGGCGGAAGCTGTCATTTGTCCGCGAAATTGAAATTAATCATCTTTTCTTTTTTTCTATATTTCTTCAAATTTTGGAGGTTCAATTAAATAAATACTCCCATATAACTCAAAATGTCATTTATGTGGTTTTGATTATATATATTTTTCTTTGTATGTATTGTAAAACCGAATGGCCAAATAGAGTATGAATCTTCCTTACGATTTATTAAATTTAATATAAACATAAATATTTATTATTATTGTTATTATTAGTTGTAACGGCTTTCAATTATTGATTAAGTAGATTTGAAAAAAAAATTAAATAAATTGCACTAATGCTACTTTCGATTATTATTTCTGATTTCTGGGTAATCTCTCTTTATAAAATGAAAGCAAAAACAATCTAAAGTGGCATAAGTTCATCTGAATGGCAAAAGCAATGAAAAAAAGGACAAAGACGTTGCAGATTCACACTTCAACACAATCCATTTCACTATTATCTTTTAAAAAGCTCAAATTAACTAATATACACTGTAATTACTAATAAAAATCAATAATTTACGTAAACAACAAAACCAAACAAAGCGGCCTTTACAAAAATGCTAAACATGGTTCGTCATCAGCGCGCGCGAAAATTTTCGATTCATGGTATCTCTTTTGTTTGTGTGTGGCAACTTGGCAACCACGAGAAAAGCGATGACTGCTCCACCTACGTTCGCTTGCCTAGATGAATTACAAGGAAATAAGTATAGGAAGTTACGTGAAACAAAAAGAGATAAAGAACAGTGGATACATTTACTGGGCCTGTTACCAGGGTCTTCCTTGTCTGGCAATGGAGCAAAAATGTCGTGCGGTGATTGGTGTCCTGAAAGTCAGGGTGTGTTTTTACCGCGTTTTTTTTCAGTTTTAAAAGCATATACTTGATGATATGATTGAAAGTGATGCAAACCACTATAGTACCTAATTCATTTTATTTAACATCCTGATGGTTTGCGTTAAGAATCTTATGTAGATAATCTGCATACACGTCGTAATATTATGTGGTACCTTTCTCTTTTTCGATGAAAGACAATTAAAATTGTTGTAATCATGCCCAGGACGTTTCAGGGGATTGGAAGTACCAACGGGGAGTCCGGCTACTGTTAAATCTTCACGCATAGCCCTCCGCTCGTTTCGCTCGCTCCGGGGCGCAACCAAACAAATCTAATCCAAACTAACCCAAAATATTAAAAAATAAACAAACATAGCCTTAAAAAAACATGTCTTGACACCGATACGGAAATCGAAAGCTGGCCGTTTGTATAAGCACAAGATCTGACCACAACACTACCAGACCTGTTGTCCTGTTGAAAGCAATTTACTGCACCGTGAATAAAGTGAAAGTGGCGTTTAATTTAACGCTTTAACTTTGAACCTGCCAAACAACACTTTAAGCGTTTTAGCCTCCTCGACCACCGGGACCGCCCTCTATCTAGTCCTATATCTTGCTACTTCTTCCCAATTTCGTATTTCCATCATATTGGCGTCTCTCTACATTAACTTTCCACCTTTGTTTACGTCGTCCTGGCGGCTTTTTTGCGTTTGCTCTGCCTCTATAATCTATATCCCAATCTCCCTATTCTCCGCTCTGACTACGTGGCCTGCCCATGCAAGCCTTCTGGATCTTATTGTGCTAGTGATCCATGGCTGTTTAGTCATTTCCCTTATTTCACCACATGTGCGTTTCCTCCACTGGGTTGTTACTGGATCTTGTACGGGTCCACATATTTTCCTTAAAACTTTATTCTCGAAGGAGAGTAGCCTTTGTTGTTCTCTAATAGTCATGGTCCACGCCTCGCACCCATACAGGACCACAGGGATCACTATTGTATTGTATATCTTCAGTTTCACTTTTCTTGGTAGATTTCGTGGTCGAAGAAAATTGCTCAGGGCAACTACGACTATGTTTCCGCTATGTATACGACACTGTATTTCTTTTCTAACATCATTTGTTTCGTTTATCTGTGAGCCCAGGTACTTGAAGTCTTTCACTCTCGAAAGACCCATTATCTGTTGTTAGGTTTATGTCTCTGTGTGTTTCTCTTCGATCTAATTTCATGTATTTAGTTTACTCTTTACTTACCGTGAGCCCTATTCTCTTTCCTATCTCTTCTATTGGCGTATAGAGTCTTTTAAGTCCTTCCTTTGTGTCGCATATGATCCCCAAATCGTCCGCGTATGATAACGCCTTGAATTTCTTGCCCATCTCTACACCTTTATCTATATTATATATTCAAGCCCTCTTATCATATATTCTAGAGCTACGTTAAAAAGTAATGGTGAGAGCGCGTCACCCTGTCGTAGCCCACGTTGAATATTAAAGGGTTCTGACGTTGTTCCCTCAACTTTAACTCGGGCCTTGGATTCTAGAACGCACATCATCGTCAGATTAATGAGTTTGTTTGGGAAACCGAAGTTTTTCATGATCGTCCATAGGCTTTTGCGGTGGATGCTGTCATAAGCATGTTTATAGTCTACAAATAGAGCAAAGGTAGCTTGGGCGTGTTCCCATTGCTTTTCCAGAATTTGTCTCGCGTTGAATATCTGATCTATTGTCCCCCTCCCCCTTCGGAAACCACACTGATATTCCCCAATACACCTTTCCTCAAAAGGAGTCAGTCCATTTAGCAGGATGTTAGAGAGTACTTTGTATGCCACTGGCAGTAGAGAGATGCCTCTGTTGTTTTGACACACCTTTTTTGGGCCTTTCTTGTGAATTGGTATTATTACAGCCTCCTTCCATTCGTCTGGCATTCTCTCGTTCCTCCAGGCCTGGTGCCTTTCTATTTTTTAATTTTTCGATGGTTTTTTTGACTTCGTCTACAGAAGGGGAAAATTATTTTTCCCTATTGTATCTTCATTATCCCTTACCTCCTCTAATGGATGATCTGGCTCCTCCATATTCAACAGCTCTATTGTAGGATGCGATAACCGTGAACAAGATTTTTTTAAGGAAACGAGTTAAATCAACCGCAATGGTAATAATGAAAGCGAAAACTCGCCTATTTTAAGTATAGCTGGAATCTTCGAAAATATTTCCGAAAGCTAGAACTGTTGGAAGCAGATGCACGGATTATAAACAGCCCCTCTTTGTCTTCCAAAAATACGCATTTATAACCCACAATACGTATATAAATATAGTATTGCTTCAAAATACTGAATTATTTATACATGATACTTTTCATGCCTCTTGAAATATTTGCATTTTGTGACTTACGTTGTTTTCGAAATGACCGATTCAATTACAGTTTCCTGTTTTTGAAGTGAAAACTTCTTTAGGCGCATTCAGCACACTTTTTACTGGGGAGTAAATGAAACTGAACCACCATGCTACGCGTCATGTAACATTCATTCGGGTATTCTTTATGTTCATAATTTTTTTGTCGAAAACGGCTGCGAATGTAAATTTGGGATTTGCTTTGATACACGATAACTGAAGAAAAAATTAATTGATTTTGATAAAATTTTCTGATGGACACATTCCTATTGACATTCTCCCGAATCTGATTGAAATTGACGAGAATCTGAAAATAACGAGTTATTTTTTTTGGGCGTGTATATAATAGGTTAGAAGATTTGGATAAGGAGATACCATTTTGGCACAAGCCACTAGCGACATGTTGAAATTTGCCATTCAACATTCATTACACAACCGAGAGGCATATTTGTAAACTGCAGACGCGATAGGAGCTCGCCATAGGGTGATCGTAATATAAATGTAGTTGTTTTTCATGCGTTGGGTTAGTTTTGGTTAGTTTTTGTTGGTTGCGCCCCCGAAGCGAGCGGAGGACCAGGCATGAAGTGTTCAAATATTTGATGATGAAACGTACACGGAAAAAAATATGTTCTATATTTAAAAATAACGCAATACTTGAATTCTTAGACTGACATGAAATATATTATTCTTATTGAGAGAGTAATCCACCATTAATTCAAAAATACACTGTAAATAATAGCTGTATAATAGCTGTATTTATTTTAAGAAAATCGTTTGTCAGATAAGTCAGCTACATATTTAAATATTTCTTTGAGTTGCAGCATACATAATTAGAGTAAAATATATAGTATTTCTAGGGATTATTTAAAGTATAGGCTAATGTATCGATATTATACATGTTGGGCGTTTTTAAATATTCACAAGTGTCGACGTCGATGCTATCCCTTGTTTTCTGTTCTAATCGACACTTGTGGACTCTTCGCCGATGAATATTCAACGAGACCCAACATGTATAGCTTAATGTTTAAATCAACCCTAAAAGAGATATACTTGCCTATACATATATATCCAAAAAATAGTTTAAATTTAGAACTCTCAGCAGTCTCTAGAACTTTTGCATCAAAATATTTTACTCAACTTTTATATTAACCGAGTTATTATATGTACTTGAAAGCACTGTTAAGTTTACGCATTATGTATAATGTTAAGTTTTGTTCGTTTTGCAGTTCAGATGCATTCGTATATGTAGGTATGTAAGTATAACCATTTCTAGCTTCATTGTGTAGAATTATTGTAATAAATATTTAAAAGCCGAATACTGTTTTTTATTGTATTACACATTATATAAATAAATATGTATTATATTTTAATAAAAATAAACTATATAAAATAAAACTATATACATCCAAAAGTTAATTATTTTTAATTCATATATATGTCAAATTTGAATCAAGAACAATAAAAATATACCAAATAAAGATACACTCAAAATACGAGTTTGCTATTATCAAAACAAGAATAGATAAATTTCAATCGAATTATACCTCAATTACTGATACAAATATTAACCTATTCTTAATTGTAAGTAGTTTTTATATTTAAAACAAGAAAATCATATCTTGATATTCACAATTATGATTCTATTACAATAGAGTATTGTTATACTTGCGGAATGGGGAATATAGCATAGCGTTAATTCAAGATTATTAATCTTAATATTAGTACAGCTTTTTTTCCGTGTAACGGGGGTATTATATCTAACAGTTACAGTCGCCCTATGATACCAGTTTACGTATAAGCCGATAGAGTTTCTGGTAGTTTTATTCACTAACGGCTACAGACAGCCTGCTAAACACATTCCCGTCACAGATACCGCCTGACATGCGTTGTTTGCATTAGAATGTCTAATATTACACATGCGTGACTTTTGCATTAGAATGTCTAATATGCATAGCCCTCCCCTAGCTTCGCTCGCTACAGAGGCGCAACGAACAAAACCTAACAAAAACTAACCCAAGGCATGTCTAAAATCAAGAATTTTTTTTGCAAATATAACCTCAAGAAAAGAAAAACACACCATCGGGGATCGAAACCGGGCCGCCGAACCAGACGTCTAGCATATTCACTACTGAACCACCAGAGCACCTGTAAGCAATTCATTGCATCGTAAAGACATAGGTAAAATAGGAACGCAGTCTAACGAAAACACTCGATGCCTTCCGACAAGTCGGGAATGTTTTGCAAGCTGTCCTTATCCGCTAGTGTTTTATTCACGCTCTCCTTTCTCTTTGTCAAATCTTGCCTTTTTAATATATTTACGCAACGTGACGGATTCCTGATTTACTTAAAATTTGACTACTTTGCTGTAGAATATTATAGATGACACCATTTTTAATGATGGTTATGTGATTGCCCATATCGATTATAAACACTGAGTCAGAATAAAGGAGAGACGACATTACCGTTAATACATAAACAAAGGCAGTTTCTATTAACACTAAACATTGATTGCAATGCAAAAATATTTTTGCTTGTTTATTAATGTTCAAGGAAATACTACTCACCCGATTTGATTAAAGATTTCAATACAACGTTTTAAAAAAATTAAATATTTCAAAGAGTGCCAAAATAAAGGTTTGTCCCTAGTGCAGTTTACCCTTCCACTTTACACGGCTATGGTGCACCCACATAGTTTATACATATATGGGTGCACCCAAGAAACAGAATAGTTCGTAGTGATGTTCGGCCTAGATGATTTTTTTAGTCAGCATAAGATTGGTATTGGTACTTATATGCTCTGATCACCGACCTCTATTATAGGTCGGTGGCTCTGATCGATTTTCTGACTATTTGTCATTATCGTGTTAGAGATATTAAAAATAATTATGCCCCGTTTTCATAGACACAGCAATAAATACTCCTCGCGCCTCGTCTCTCGACCACCCCTTCTAGGTACCTGGATTCCGACCACATAATCACGTTAGTACCAGTGTGAAGAATAACAATGCTGTTCTGTTTCGTGTACTATATAAGCACTGAAGCGGTACTAAGCAAGCACGGCCCCAGTGAATTTTTCTTCGATCGCGCGTCGATCGAAGAACAGGTCAATTGGTTCCCTGTGCAATCGAGCCAAGCGAGATTTCAATCGTTTATCGCGACAAAAAATTGCCAAATAAATATTTGTATATTTACGTTCCGCAAAAACTTTCGCTTATTCCGGATACTTCTACTTAGATTTACAAATTAGAGCGTAATTACTACTTTTTCTTAGTCGCCGGGGACGTAACTCCGGCAACAAAGCCCATAATGGGCGAAATCACGGAGGACGAGGACAATATGTCCAACGTTTCGTTCGGGTCGAACTCCGACTTGAAAGTATCCGACTGAAATATTTTAAAATTGAGAAATCGTTCCCAAAGTTACGCTGAAATCTGCGTCCAGTGTAGACTGGATACAGAAAAATTAAGAAGTATTTGCGATCTTAGCCAAAACGACATACTGAAGCTTATCCCAAGAATCCAACAACATTATAAAGACACTCATCCGACTAGAATAAAAAGCATAAAAGCGAAAATAGACACCGGGAAGAAAAAGGCAAGCCCAACGAACATGCTGGGTGAGCCTTCCAAAAAGCAGAAGGTCACCTTGACCGATACACAAAAAAGGCAAAACATGCAAAAAACACCTGAAAAAAAGTCGAAAGAAGCAAGGACTTCGACAGTATCAACAACAGGGCAAGAAGGCGGTTCCAATTTTCTGGCCCCGCCTCCTCCTGATTCAGACAAGCGAGAAGGACGTTTTCAAAACGCATTTTCGCCAGATTCCCTTCAAGAAAAACTTCAAGATAACCACCCTGGACATGGGCCAACTCCCCATACCTACCAACAACCAATATCAGCCCCTGGAAGACATACCAACAGAAGACGAGGACACGGTAAGCGTGGCCTCAACGACAGCTTCGGCAAGCGCCAGACAGAGGGCAAATCAGAGCCGTAAGGGTAAAGCCCCCCAAAAACGAAAGCCCAACCACCCCCTCCTGTGGTCATCAAGGGTAGGCCACAGGACCACAAACAGCTACGCGAAGATCTGAAAACAATGAGAATTTCACGCTATCAACTGAAATACACTAAAAATTCAGTGATAGTGTATTGTGAAACGACAAATGATCTCCGTACCCTAAAAAGAACTCTCGAGCATGAGCACACAGAATATCATACTTATGTCGAGGCACAAGAGAAAACGCGAGCCTTTGTTCTCCGAGGGTTGGACGGGGACATAAAACCTCAAGACATAACGGAAGCTCTCTCCGACGAGTACGATATCAAACCGAAAAATGTCTTCGAAATGCGGAAGACGAGAGTGCCGATGTATTTGGTTGTGTTAGGCACTAACTACACAGTCAAAAAACTAAATAAAGATGTTATGACCCTAATGCATGGCAGGATAAGCTGGGAAACCAGGCGTTCAGGGAAACCGGTGCTGCAGTGCAAGAACTGCCAGCAATACGTCTACGCAAAAACATACTGCAATCGCCGTGTTGCCTGCAGCAAATACGCCGGTCCCCACGAAATTGTTAACTGCAATCAGGACTTTCTAAAGTGCGTTAATTGCGGCGGCTCGCACCGTTCCATCGACATGGAATGTCCTGTATTCGTATATAAAGTAAACATGCTACAAACCACAACAACAGCCAAGCCCAAGCAGACATTTCGCCCTGCACCACCCCCGGCGAAACCTGCTTGGAGAGACCCGAGGACGCAACACGTAGCTGACGGCCCACGGGGCCAAGGCCTAAGCAATGGCCAACGAGAAGACGAATACTCAAGACAATTCCCCACGATACGCCGCAGGCAGGAGCTCCAAAACGTCAACTCTAGCAACAATGTCCAGGTTAGTGGTACTGCTCGCGACCCTAATGTAAATTCTGTAAATAATAGTAACATTTCTAGTATGATGTCTAATCTTAGCAATGTTGTAAACAAAATCAACTCATTAGTTAATCTCGAACAGCTATTTCTAGCTCTAGAGCATTACTCTAACATGCTAGAAGCATGCAGAGGGAACAAGGCAGAGATCATACAGGCATCTCTGCGGTTTTTCTCACACGAGTATAACACATTTAATGTTTAAATGCTCTACACTGCATGCTGGAATTGTAACGGTAACGGGCGAGTTTCGTAATTTCATGTATTCGTCCAACTTTCAGGTCGTTTTTCTCATTGCAACACGACTGACACCAGACTATACTTTAAAAATCAAACCCTATAACATAGAGAGATTTGATAGACCCGATGGAATCGGAGGAGGCGTGGCCTGTCTCGTACATAGGTCGCTCCGCTATAAAAGGATACGAAACCTTAGAACTGCAATAGAACACGTTTGCATCGAGATGGAGAGCGGCCTACGCCTACGTATCAGCGGCGGTTACGCGCCTCCGGTTCTCCGTCTCACGGACCGCGACTTTTTTGCACTGCTCCCGCAGAATAAAGTATCTTTACTTATTGGCGACTTTAATGCCACTCATGCTGATTGGGGCGTAACCAATGCCAAGGGCAGATTGCTCAAAAGAGTAATCGATAACGACCTGGAGATGTCCTATCATAGAACTTCAAATCCCACCTTTCTACGTTCTGACTCGTTCCTGGACATCGTTATTACCCGGGGTGCAATACGAACCACTCGACTGCAAGAGCTCAATACTCTAAACTCGGACCATCTCCCAATCAAGATTGGCCTGTACCATAGGGTCCCCCCGACGAGCGACACCGCCGTTTCGTACAGGAATGTTGACTGGAGGATGTTCCGAGCCAGGCTGAATGAGTTCACGGTTGTTCCCGGGCAAATGGAGACTATTCAGGAACTAGAAAACGAAGTCAGTACTCTAACAACAAACATCCAGCGCATCCGTGATGCATTGTGTCCCAGGGTTAATATACAACCCTGGACTGAATTCCTTCCCGAAAATATCCTGAATCTCATTTCCTTTAGAAATCGCTTTCGACGAAGATGGCAAAGAAATAGGACTAGAGCGGGAACCGCGCGTATCAATGCGCTGACGGAGGAAATCAAGGTACTCATCCGAGAGCACAGGAATCAAACCTGGCTAAACTACATAAACAGTGTAAGCAGAGATGATGGCTCGCTATGAAAGCTTGTCAAACGAGTCCGCGGAGGTTACGCGCAAATTCCTGAGATAAGACATCGTGGTCTAGACATCATAGATGATCTAGGAAAAGCGGAAGCCTTCGCGGACTATCTGGAGGGCGTCTATAGCGAGACACCGGATACTCTGCCTGAACAACAGCTATACACTAACACTATCTCTATCTTTCGAAACACCAAGTACCCTATTCCTCCGTTAGTACTCGATAAGCTGAAAACTACCCCTGCGGAAATCCGCAAGACTCTTAGCCGTCTTCCGAGAAACAAATCGCCCGGCCCGGATACCATTTCGAATATAGTCCTAAAACATCTACCTAAGAAACCCCTCGTCCAATATATGCATGTAATTAACGCGATCATCCGATTGCAACACTTCCCTGAACCATGGAAGGTAGCGTGCATAGTACATTTCCCTAAACCAGGGAAATACCTAACCCTTCCCGCCTCATACAGGCCAATATCATTACTCAACACCTTAGGTAAAGTAGCCGAACGAATTATTCTATCAAAGCTAAATAGAGCCGTTGAGGATCGAAAAATTCTCCCCCCTGAGCAATTTGGCTTTCGGGGCCAACATGGCACTGTCATGTTGGCCGCGAAAATAGCCTCAGATACCCATAAAGGCTTCAATAGTAGGCAGTACACTGCCCTATTGTTGCTTGATATCGAGAAAGCGTTCGACAGGGTAGGGCACAATGGGCTCCTGTATAAATTACTGGCAAAGTACAGTATGCCTTTGTACTGGACCGCCCTAATCGAGTCATATCTTGCCGGACGCTCTTTCTCAACCCGCATAGGCAAACACATCTCAGCCAGTAGGAGACTACGTGCTGGGGTGCCGCAGGGTACCGTACTATCGCCGCTACTCTTCAATCTTTATATTGCAGATATCCCGTCTCATCCTGAAACCCATCTCGCCTTGTTTGCTGACGATACAGCAATATATTCCCAAGAATCCCAAGCTGAAGTGGCGAAATCTAACCTAGATGAGCACTTAGATATCCTGATCCCTTTTTATAAACTCTGGAAAATTAAATTGAATACTGCAAATACAGAGCTAATTATCATGTCTAGGAAACGTAAAGATATAAATGTGACCCCTCTTATAGTAGAAAACATCGCTATAACCCCTAAACCAAAGGTAAAGTACTTGGGAATAACGTTCGATAAAAAATTAAATTTCAGCCATCATATGAAAGCAATAACAACAAAAAATGCTATGATCAGAAAGGGGCTGGGCGTGCTGATCGGGACCAGATCTTATCTGAGCCCCCTCAACAAGCTTACCCTTTACAGATCTATAATCAGACCAGCCCTTATGTATGGCGCACCAGTGTGGTGCTCTGTGGCCAAACAGTATAAAAAGAAACTGCAAGTTATACAGAACCACTACCTCTGGGCGGCGTTCTCCCTTACCGTGTGGAACCAAGTCAGGTTAAGGGGTCGGCACTCACAGCGGACATCGCTAATACACGATACAGCCCAGAGCCTCCGCTGACACACGGCACCATCTATAGGGAAATCACCCTCTTTTACCGCCAACTAATGCCCCCCTAGATAAATATTGTAAATATAATACTTAACCCAACCTTTAACTTTCGAAAAACTTTCGAAAATCTAGGAAAAAAAATGACTTTTTAAAATTCCCAAGTACTAGGAGCACAGGAACTAACCACACAACACCGTGGTATAAGTGACATGTCACGCGATTGGCCCGCTCACCGTGTTCGGACACGGGGGCGGGGCTTGTCAAGGGACTTGCTCCCAATATAAATACAACCACAATTCCCCGGTAGCTTACTTGATTTCAAGCCACCGAAGCATCCATGTCTCCGCAATCGGACCGCGGAGGCTCGACCCACATGCCCGTTACTTATATCTTATAAGTAAGTAGGGTACTTATATGCTCTGATCACCGACCTCTATTATAGGTCGGTGGCTCTGATCGATTTTCTGACTATTTGTCATTATCGTGTTAGAGATATTAAAAATAATTATGCCTCGTTTTCATAGACACAGCAATAAATACTCCTCATTGCGCCTCGTCTCTCGACCACCCCTTGTAGGTACCTGGATTCCGACCACATAATCACGTTAGTACCAGTGTGAAGAATAACAATGCTGTTCTGTTTCGTGTACTATATAAGCACTGAAGCGGTACTAAGCAAGCACGGCCCCAGTGAATTTTTCAATTATCTCGTCCCTTCCTTACCTAAATCAAACGAATATCCGGTAAATAAAACACCTCCATAGGGCCGAAAATAAAAAAGGAATTTAATTAAAATTTGTAGGCGTTTCGATCGTATTTTAAAAGAAAAATAAATAAATGCCTACGGAGAATCGGCTGCGATACAGTTCTTTAACTTGCATACTTTAATCAAATAGGGCTGGAATAAATTAAACTAAATTGCTTTGTTTTAGGAGATTTTGGCATATATACAGTGTCTCGCATATTTATTTGAATTTGTCTACATTTTGACACTATTGATGTAGTAAAATAGTAGGTTAACGTTATCAAGAACTATCAAGTAGTGAAGTGTCTGAATACTGCCTCTGAATCGATTTAGATCTATTTAATTCTATTTTGAACATTTGATCGGTTCAATTTCTTTCAGAAGGATATAATTTCACATTTTGAGGATAAATTTAAGATATGCTTGCTCATAGACGTGTGCTTGCTGATATATATAAGATTGGGACTGGCAAAATAATCTATTAGTTACTGGCGCCATGGCTGCTACAAAAAAGTTCCATACTAATATTCTGTACGAGACCTGGCAATAGGAGAGCAATCAAGTTTAAATTGACACTTGCCGACAATTTGCAAAAAATGTTCAATATTTCCGAAATTTTGACTAATTTTGAGTCTGCATAGTTATTAGCTTTGCTTCTGATGCATTATGGGAAATTTAAAGGAATACGTTTTGACATGACGTTTAGGTTAAAATATGCAGATTTATGCACATAATATATGCCTGAAATCTCATTGAAAACGGCTTGCACAGCAGCACAGCTGCACATAACCAATAGAGCGTCCAAGGGAAAATAGCTTATAATAAAACGCTATAGCAGATAAGGGGGTTGGGGGGTTTGTAGTAAATTAAGCCCCGCAGGGCCGCCGGAGGCAAACATTTTTTAGATGGAGGTTTCGTATCCCTACAAGTTTTCTTCCCACCTAACCTAATCCTAACCTAAACCTCCCCCATGGAGAACGCCTATAGCTACAGCCCTGATTGACGCGCTGTTTTAACAAAACAAGGTAGACGTTTCTCTACGGCTAACTAGTCCAAATGATAAAAATGCAAATGTTTTTTCCTGATTTTGGGCATGCCTTAGGTTAGTTTGGGTTAATATTGTTTGGCTGCGACCCCGGACCAAGCGACTACATTTAGCCGCTCCTCACTTTACTGGGAGACAATCGGAAAAAAGATTTTTTTCTTCGACCGTGCCCATGTTCTCGCATCTATTTTAGTTTCGAAAGTGTTAGTTTCCTGCAATAGAGTGGAAAATTATATTGTTCCGCTTTGCGTGCATAGACTATTTTACGCAACGTGAGAGACCGCTGCAAGTGTTAGTTTACTTTCTTTGCCTCAATTTGTTCGTAATTCACGATATGTGTATCCTGTAAAATGGTAAATAGTGATTATATATCAAGCAACAATAGCTGCATCTGTTGATTCTGATACCTATTTAATATCAGATTTCTCTTCCGTTTCATGTTAGCAGAGCTCGCGGGCTGGTCCACTTCAGATAAACACCGGCGCGGCGGGCTCCTGCTCAAGGAAGGAATTCCCCAGAACAAATGGACATCAGTCCCTCGGAAAGACCCTGGTGAAAGGACAAACGATTTTTTACCCATGCTACTAAAAAGCACATGGGTCCATTTTTTCCATTTTTTACAATAAAAGGGTATCATACCGCCTTTCACACGGTGTTTCACAACCGTATAGTCGGGATTCTAACAAAAGATACACGTTACTACGCCCCATAAATCTAACAAAATAACTATCTGGTGACCATCCACCAACAGTTAAGACTTAATCGCCACGATGCACCTTCGCGAAGGTAAGTCCAAACGAGAAGAGAGCGTCAATTTTAACTTCCTCGATATATCCTATTTTCATGCGCATCTTCGGAATCTTGCTGTCAAAGGGTCGGAGTACTGAAATCCACTCGGAGTAATAAGGTTGCGACAATCGATACCACAATTTAACGGATACACAAAGAAACCCGCGATATAATATTCAGATACAATTATTACAATGTTACAACTACCAACACTGTGAAACGTCGTATAGTTTTCTTTATTAATTTGTAAAATTGTAGTTGTAGTTATTTCAGATTTCATTAAAAATTCTTTAAAAAATAATTATTGTTTTAACATTGGAAATGTTTATGTTATCATTGTTATCATATATGGGTCAGAGTCAGGTGGATTTCAGGCAGCGTCGTCGACCGACACCGGCTTTGGCACCGTCCGATTTTCTGAAATAGTAAGTATATTGTGTAACTAGTAGTTGATAAGAGGTTTGTTCTAGCAGCGATTTCAAACGGTTTCAAACCGTCCGGAGTTTGCGCATAACAATTTAAGCGTCGCTTATATCGTTATGCGCAAACTCCGGACGGTTTGAAACCGTTTGAAATCGCTGCTAGAACAAACCTAATATCAAGGTTTGAATCGAGCGAGTAACTACGGAAACTACAGCTAAATGTTACTTTTGATAAACGTCAGATCTGACCACTGATCTATACAAATGGATGAGCATAATGCATGTGTCATATTGATTACGCGGGAGCGATAAAAGTGTGTTTGTGCGCACGATCCACAGACATATTTTTTGACACCTCGGCTTTACTGATCAAGCGCAGTAACACTAAATCCGTCAGCCAAATGTTAATATCGCCAGCTGTTCAGCCACGCGGTCGATTACTGTCGATTTTCCAGGCCCGCACCGAGCCGTAGTTTCGTAAAGTAAAATCAAATTAGTATCGATCGACGGCAAACCGGGCAAACGAAATCCACGGCCTACGCCCAAGCTACGCCATTCGATCATTCGTTATTTGCTTTTGTTCGGTTGGGATGTGGGATGTGGTTTGGTTAATTTAGTTTGCTTTAAACGCCTTTCAAGTGATCAAGTAGTATTTGTGTGTGATTCTTTACTATATTTTAAAAATCTGAGACTGCTTTTTAGCTTATTGATTGAATGATCAATTACTGAGCATTACATTATGAGTACTCATACTTGTATGGTTAATCTTTGTCGAAGCAAAGGCGCTCTCCCGGGAATCTCCAATTTTCAATAAGTATTAATTGTATAGGTATTAGTATTATTAAGGCGTAAACATCTAAAATATCTAAATAACCCTGCAATAAGCTGTATGACGTGATTTTCTAGTAGGGTTGATATCATGATAAGCATTTTAAGATCCTTTACAGGCCTAGGCCGCTATGTGAAAATCGGCCTCCCCTATTGGTCGATCCGCCTGCAAAATAACAGCTGATCAGTTAACCTCGTGTTTTTAAGAAGCGTCTAGAGATCAGGCGTAATTTTCGATGCGGCGAAATCAATCCAATCTCTACATTCTAAACTTCCGCCTACAAAATAACAGCTGATCAGATAACCTCGTATTTGAAGAAGCGTCTAGAGATCAGGCGTAATTTTCGATGCGGCGAGACGAATCCATGTCTCTACATTCTAGCAAAACTTCTACAACGTCTCGTTGGTGTAGTAGGCAGAGTGCTTGGCTGTCATTCTTGCGCTACGGGTTCGATTCCCGTCGGTCGCGACCGATGTTTTGTTTATTGTTTTTTATTAATTTGCGTTTTTTCTTAATTTTGGGTTAGCCTTGGGTTAGTTTTCGTTAGCACTTAGTTAGTTCTTGTTGATTAAGCCCCCGTAGCGAGCGAAGCGAGCGGAGGGCCATGCAAAGCCATAATAATGCCTATTATTCGTTTCGCCGCATCGAAAATTACGCCTGATCTCTAGACGCTTGTGTATTTTATTCTGTTTTGTCTGGTATTTGCTTTTAAGGCGCCATAGGAACCCAATGAACCCATATATATTCATCCATGCTATTTATCTATGATATTATATTGCCACATGCCTTCATACCTACGCGTAAGAGATACTTTCAAATACTTATACCACAAAAATGCTAGTTTTTTTTATGAGGACACCTTATCTTTGTTTATGTTATCAAGATAATAAAAACTTAAGGATTATAATGAGGGTTAAGACTGAGAACGATGGGCACTCAATGCTTTTGACCAAAATATTAAACATTTTTACATTTAATTTTTTATACAAAAATCAAAACTATTATACCAAAATAAACAAAATAAATTTATAAGTACGGATCTGCTTAGGTTCTCGAATTACAATAAGCATTGTTACAGTGCGCAAACGCAATCATCCCGCGATTTGCTAGTTTATTTACATTTTGGCGTCGTAAATTAGCTATTTCGGTGAAGGGTTATTATTGCTCATCCATTCGTATAGATCAGTGGATCTGACAAGCAAGGCGTTTGAATAATGTTATATCCGAGTATAACAAATTAAAAAAAAAATCGATTTTTTTTTCAACTTTTTTCGCCGAGAAACGCGTTTCTCTAGATTTTTTTCTTATTGGTTTGTTATACTCTGGTTATATTCCCTTACAGTTATTGCCTATTCCCGTACAGTTATCGCATGTTGCTAAGCAACGAATACAATATACTGGAATGATGACTTTTGCGGTGAGAAAACACATGGGAAAGGCGTAGTTTTTCGTCCGATCGGATAAAAAATATATTTTTATTATGTATTACTTTATGTTGTCTAATAATGCCAGAGAATCGACTGAAATTCAGAATTCTGGGAAAGCCTTCCAGTTAATAACAATCGAGGATTAATTGATGACAATAAATTGAAATAATTGTATGACTTTCCCAGAAGTACCTACTAGTAGGGGAGACGACAGAAAAATAGGTGAACGTATTTTATCAAAATTTTCATTTACGGTACTTCACTTGGGAGCATATGAGTTGGGTAAAACCGACCGTCTGCCGTTTGTAAGTAGAATCCCAAACTTTTGGGGTGGCTTCAAAAAGGGTGATTTTTTCGTTTTGGTGAACGTCGTTTATCAAAGATGAAAATTTTATGAGTGGTCTGTATACTTAACCTATATAACCAATTTACTAAGGCAGACGATTTTTTCCGAACCTTCTTCTCGGCAGACGCCCGCCAAGGTTACAAAAATTCGCCGTTAGGTGAACCTAATTTATCAAAAATAATTTTTGCGGCAATCAATAGCTTTTTTAATGCTTTCAGCCATAAAACATTGGCAGACGAAAAATCTGGTAACATTCTCCTAGCAGACGCCGCTATACCAATAGGGTGCCCTTTAGTGAACCTAATTTATCAAAAATAATTTGTGTGCCAATCGATTGCTTGTTTAATGCCTCTATCGAAAAAAATTCAGCAGACGAAAAATCTGGAAACATTTTCTTGGCAGACGCCATTTTGTTCATCGATTATTTGCATTTTGGTGAACTTAAATTATCAAAAATAATATAAAAGTAAGTGACTATTCTAGAAGTGCTATTAATCATAAAACATTGGCAGAAAGAAACCCAAATTGGTCGATACTATATTAAATCTTGCAGATCCAAGAAGAACTCTAATAGGTACCGAATAATTTAGCCCAATACCAAAAACAAGATTAACTATTTGCAATTAATCATTTTCTTATGGATAAAGATGTCTCCATGTGGGTCGGTTAGAATTCCAAAATATACGATAGAACGTCAGATAAAGAAATAATTCATTACTCAAGTAGTGTTGTAGCTGAAACCTTGAAAATGGCAAAGAAAATTGCTTACCAAATACGAAGCACTGAGGCTCCCACATCCGCTAATATAGTTATTCAGATGGGGACCTTCCGTATCCAAATGGCTTATTTTAAAGCACTAGGTAAATATATTGAAAGTTTTAGTTACATAGAAGTTTTAATGGAAGCTGAACTTTTGGCTGCAAGGTCTGTTAAAGCTGTTTTATCGGGTACACAACTTAACAGATGTAAAAGGTTACATACGATATTTGCAACGGCGCTAATGGTTCTATATTTTGAAACTGTTTTGAAAACATATTCTGATTATTACGCATTATGGGAAGATTTGACACTCATACAAGAGAAAATTAAAAATGGAAAGGATTTATCAGGAGAAACAGAAAAAAAATCTAAGAGATTATACAAAATACTGTGGGGATACACTTAAAAGGATCGATGGTAAAACCGCTCAGTATTGATACACTTACTGCTTGTTAATTCAAATTTACTGGGACTTCTCAAGGAGTATAAGGATATCGGACTTTGAAGTATATACGCATTCACTCTTTAAAATATCTTCAATATTTTTTGCATTTAATCAACCAAATTACTCAAGATGGACGGTTAAATTTCATGATATTCTCGTAAGAATGGAAATCGATTATCCAAATTACATGCAACATTTTGCGAATGGTTGCTTTTCGGTAAGGCCATTCTATTCTATTAGAACCTTAATTGTTTCAAAAACACGGGAAGATGCTGTCATTATAAAGAAGATGCTACACAGGAACTTAATGAATCCCGAATATTAAAAGATAAACAATCCTTTAATTCCGTAATATCTACCATTAAGTATTTCATAAGTCCATTTGAAGATGCTTAAGCAGACAAATTGTATAACATTTCGACAGGAATGGCTGCGTCTCAAAAAACAGTAGATTTTATGCTGAAGATTTTAGACTTTGGTAATCGTAATCAATTTATTGAAGAGTGTGCCTTAGATATTACAAGATTTGAAAGGCCAATAAAGAGGCGGATAGTCCATACCTTCGCTAATAATGGTGTAAAGTACAGAGTGGAAAAAACGATACTCTTAAAGAATTAAAATTTTAAAGAGATCCTATGAGCAACATGCTACTTATATCTTTGGACAACAAATTGATTCAGAACTTGTACTCAGCTATACTTTAACACCTGTATCACTGTATCTTTGCAATTTCGATGATAGTACGGTTAAAACACTAAATCATCCCTTCTAAAATTATTTGAAAGTCACGACAAAAATCCAGGGGAGCCGATGGATATTGACGTACGTATTGTTGATGCATTTTATTTTCTACACCTAACTAAAGATTCACCATAAACTTTCCGGGGCGTAGCCCGACATATTTTAGGAAAATTGTGCGCTTTTAAGAAATTCACTTTATATTTGATAAGGTTGTTACCCCATCACTGAAGAGTGTTGAACGTGATAGAAGAACTACAACCGGTACAAGAGAAAATTAATACATAATAACAGGTCTCAATCAAAGGCGACCTAGTAACTTTGTTGTTGCTTTACGGCAGGATAACTTTAAGCGAACTTTAATTAAATACATAATGATGAATTGTCAAATGATATTTACTCGTCGATAATCGATAATAAGGTTTTGTATGTAAATGAAAACAATGTGTGTAACAAATTCTGCTCACAGAAGGGAAAGGTATTAAAAGAAATCGCAGAAGAGTATTACTGTGAGCACGAAGAGGCTGACTCAAGGATGATCACTTGTCGACAACTAAAGGTTGTAATATAGCAGCAAAATCTTCAGATACGGATGTGGCTGCCTTAGTGTTGGGCAACCTTAATAAAACAGATGAGAATAAATCGTTCTGGATGGAAACAGGGCATATTTCCAATAACTCACTAAGGTATATCAATTTGAAAAAAAATATAGGGTTCCTTGGGCCCCCATATCTGCAATGCTTAATCCTATTTCTTATGACCCACCCAATAATGGGTGGATATATAATATTGATAAATATGTACCATCTTGGTTTCAAGCTCCTCAAACACCGACCCAGCTATCGGACATACTTCTAATTGATGATACAATATCTGATAGTGAAGATGACTTAGCATTAACAGACGTTTCATTAAGTGACGAAGATTCCGATTAGTTTTTGCTGTTATTATACTTTTACATTTAATTTCTAGTATGTTGTTTTTATACTTTCATTTAAATGTTTTTTTTTTTTAATTATAGTTTTACTTTTCAGTTATTAATGGTGTTATGTTATTTTTGATAAATTTAGGTATTTCCGTCGCCAAGCAAACTTCATTGTTACCATATTTCAAAGTATGTCGCTGTTTAAAAATTTGTCAGCATTGTCAGTTTGGTTTGTCAAAATGTACTACTTTGTCAGCCTGATGACATACATTGCTTAAAATAAACAACGAATTTTTATACCGTATCAGTTTTTTTTTAAATCAGCTGTACCTACGTATTTGTGATAAACTATTGTTAAGTATACAGAAGATTTCTTTTTTGTTTATTACGTTTATTTATTTTGACGATTTGATAGCAAACATATTAATTTTTCTCATTTGTACTTTGATACCACTAACAGTTGAAATCATTGAAATTGGAACAAACTTTTTAAGCATTTCCCGTAATTTGACTTTTGAACCAATGATTTCACGATACATATTACCGTAAATGTTTAAAAAGCTTGTGACAATTACACTAGTTTCGACTGTATCTTCTACGTATTAAAATTGTTATAATGTTTGGGAGATACATTTCAGACAGAGGAGTCAATAAAACTCAACTTGTGTCATTAACAAAAAATACTGTATTTCATATTTCATTTAATTAGAATGATTTTGTTTATTTATTACCTAAAAGACAACCCGATACTATAATAGGCTCTGTCAAGAAACCGATTCCAGTTTTTTTGTCTGCCATTGATAAGAACGTTAATAAAACTCAAGTAGGTATAACTTTGACAGCGTCTGCTAGGCTAGTGTTTCCAAATTTTTTGTCTGCCAATGTTTCATGATTAATAGCACTTTAAGATGAGTCATTTAGCGCAAGAAATATTTTTGATAATTTAAGTTCACCAAAATGCAAATAATCGATGAACAAAATGGCTTCTGCCAAGAAAATGTTTCCAGATTTTTCGTCTGCTGAATTTTTTTCGATAGTGGCAACAAACAAGCAATCGATTGGCACACAAATTATTTTTGATAAATTAGGTTCACTAAAGGGCACCTTGTTGGTATAGCGGCGTCTGCTAGGAGAATGTTACCAGATTTTTCGTCTGCCAATGCTTTATGGCTGAAAGCATTAAAAAAGCTATTGATTGCCGCAAAAAATATTTTTGATAAGTTAGGTTCACCCAACGGCGAATTTTTGTAACCTTGGCGGGCGTCTGCCGAGAAGAAGGTTGCGAAAAAATCGTCTGCCTTAATAAATTGGTTATATAGGTTTAGTATATAGACCACTCATAAAATTTTCATCTTTGATAAACGATGTTCACCAAAACGAAAAAACCACCCTTTTTGAAGCCACCCCAAAAGTTTGGGATTCTACTTACAAGCGGCAGACGGTCGGTTTTACCCAACTCATATACTCCCAAGTGAAGTACCGTAAATGAAAATTTTGATAAAATACGTTCACCTATTTTTCTGTCGTCTCCCCTACTATACGTTTTTTTCATGCAGTTACTAGACTAGACATTTTCAAGTTGTGGAGTTCCATTTGATATTTTTTACAGTTCAAATAAACATTATATAAATCACATTTTTTAGTTTTATTTATAAATCTATATAAATAATTTTATGTTGTGTTATCAACAAAAAATTGTTCCAATAAATCATGTAGTTACGCCTCCTTGAATATATCGTAAGCATGAACAATGTTAGATGAAAAAGAAGTATTTGTCGAAAGTATCATTTTTTCTATTTTGTGGTGTACTTTTGTAACATAAAAACAAATACCATTTTACAAGCAACTATTACAAAAGGCGCGTTCGGGGTGATCACGCCATTTACTCCGTGCATACCTAAAAGTACTCCAGCCGTTCGTGTATCAGCCCCGTCTCCAGGTTTTAGGCCGCCCGAGGCGAACAGGATTTGGCCGCCCCTTACAACAGACCAATTAAGGAGTCAATAATGACCTATCCGGCGAATAGGCGCCCGCGCGGTTTTTTAACCGATAGGTGCCGATATAAGAAGATGACCTGCAGGGTCTATATTTTCATGGTAGATGTACCACGTGGGTGCTACCTGAAATTAAATCGGGGATGTCGGGGCTGGATTTTAAGAGGGGGTTTTGGGGGGTTATATGAAAGTCGCGTGGTTTTTCGTGATTTCAGGCTAAACGGGAGCTCGGAGCAAAATATTGCCGCCACCAAATTCCATAACGCGGAGTCGGAGTTGGCTGCTTAGTGGGTACCCCACACACCCACCTTTTCCTGAATTTTTCTCCAGAAGTGGGGAAATCGCGAAACACGTTTTTTAACGGGTAGGTTCCGGTAGAAACAAGAATATAGGCAAAAGGAAAAAACCGTATTTTTATCGACCTAACCTATATTTTGTCCCATAGAAACGAGAACCTACCTGGAACCTATCGGTTTTTTTTTCCGAACGACATCAAATCCGGCATGTAGGTAGAGGACCCCAAGGCCGACAAAAAAGGTTCTTTACGAAAAAAAAACAATATTCTTAGTTTTCGAGAAATCGGTCATTCGACGGCCTTTAGCCCGTATGGGAGTCGTCGAACTTAAAAAATTATTGTTTTTTTTCATGAAAAAAACTTTTTACCAATATAATTTAAAGAAAAGAAAGGATTTTAACAAACCGTAAAAATCAACGCGACCGAAGCCATGGGTAAAAGCTAACCGTAAAAATGAACGCAAGCGAAACACGAGAAAAGTGTCCCATGTCCTTTACTATACTCTTGAAAATATCTATAAAAGATTTCATGATGATCGGTTGAGTAGTTTATGCGTGAAGGCGTAAGAAACAAACAAACACATTCGTATTTATAATATTAGTTATTGGGATTTATAATATTAGTTAGGATTCTTTAATGATACTTGCTGGTAGTTTCAATCGGAGTGGATTAATTCACTGCACAAATTCGATACGAAAATCTAATGTCGCCAGGAATAACATCAACCTATGGGCACAGATTATTCACGACCAGCTAGTCGTCTTGGGCGATTTTTTTTAAAGAATTGCAATTTTTTTTACCATCCTGTATATGCTTTGAATATTTAATTTTTATATTAATAACATGTAAACGGACCCCTTTAATCGCTTCCGTAATAAAAACGGATATTTTATTTTCAAAAAAATTTTCTGAAAAATTCACGGGTATCCTAAAGAAATCGAGATTTTCATTAAATCGGCTATAATTCGAAAACGGTAAGAGTTAGAGGTAAACTTTAAATGAGAAAAAGATGGGCTTCGTTGGGTACTATATAATGTGCCGTATCTAGTTTGGTTGAGTTCGAAAGGTCGTATGAGTTTTCTGTACTTACCGAAATATTACAAAAAAAGTTGTATGTTTTAAAAATGTATTGTTTTACCACCCTGTGTATGATTTTGGAAATTTTATTTGTACTTTGGTGATATGTAATCCTTCTAATTGTTTCGGTAATAAAAACGGGGAAATAAATTGAAAAATATTTTTCTAATAAAATTAATTTTTAAGTGGGTGTTTTAGAGAAGAGTATTTGGGGGCGCGGAGTTCAAATTTTTGGTCTAAAAAAATCGCACAAATCTGCTATACCGAAATATTTCGAAAATAGGGTTTTTTGGGAAAATTTGTTTTTAACATCCTGTATGTGAATTAAAAAAATATATTTGTACGTGGGTGACATGTTCGTAGATCCCACTAACCGTTTCTCTAATGAAAGCGAAAAAAAAAATTCAAAAATAATTTTCGAAAAAAATAAATTTTGGGTTTCTGGGCACTCTAGAGAGGGGTATTTAGGGGCGCGGAATACGAATTTTTGATCTAAACAATCTCACGAGTTTGTTGTACCGAAATATTTTGAAAATAGGGGATGAAAATTTGTGGTTTTAACACCCTGCATGTGATTTAAAAAAAAATTATTTGTACGTGGGTGACATGGACGTGGATCCCTCTAACCGTTTCTGTCGAGGTTTCTGTAATGAAAGCGAAAAGAAAATTTCAAAAATAATCTCGAAAAAAATAAATTTTGATTTGGGTACCCTAGAGAAGGGTATTTGGGGGCGTGGAGTTCGTATTTTTAATCTAAAAAATCGCACGAGTATGTTGTACCGAAATATTTTGAAAATAGGAAATTTTTGGGAATATTTGTGGTTTTAACACCCTGTATGTGATTTAAAAAAATATATTTGTACCTGTGTGACTTGTACGTGGATCCCTCTAACCGTTTCTGTAAAAAAAGCGAACAAAAATTTTCAAAAACTAATTTTCGAAAAAATATAATTTTGATGTGGGTACTCTAGGGGGGGGGGGGGTATTTGTGGGAGCGAAGTTCGAATTTATGGTCTAGAAAATCGCGCGAGTACGTATATGTCACATGCGCTCGCTCCTCGCATGTGTTACATGCTGTTCAGTAAACAATCAATCAATCGGGTTATGATCGGGTTGCGTTTCGGCCATTCCTGAATTGCTTTGGGGCGATGTTGCCCGTCCCTAAAGATGTGCTAAGTGGGGATTTTTCATTAGCAGTTGCGACTGTTAATGCGATTTTTCATTCACTGCGAATTTAAACTGCTAATGCTAATTGCGAATAGACCGTTATGTTATATAGTGGGGTTTAATTTTTTAAGGCGTTGGTTATTATTGCCTATAACGTGCGATGAGCTGCTTATAGTACAAATGAAGCGTTTTACATATTCATTGCGAGAGAGTTTATCGTGTTACATTAAAACTTTATATATATAAAAAATAAAAACGGCCGCCCCTAAAAATCGGCCGCCCGAGGCGGCTGCCTCGCCGCCTCACCCCTGGAGACGGGCCTGCGTGTATAGCTTTTCGTGCAAATGGAGTAGCTCTTTCAGCGTTCGACTATTACAGAGTGGGGTAAAAACAGTTTACTCCAAAAGTTCCACCTCGCAAAAGGAAGATATTGGAGTGGGCCTGCGTAGTTTAAGAAATGTCAAGATTATAAAAATATGGAAGTAAGTAAATATTCGCATTCTCCTGTTGTAGACGTTATATTTGATGGGTCACTGGTACTATGTAACAAAACATTAATAAAATCTGTAACTCAAACTGAGCAAACATTGTGTCCGAATTCTCTTCAAAATAACACTTTTCCTAAAAATTAAAATTGAGAATAGAAAACAGCTGTCTTGAATCCGTTAATAATCTGTCGTTCTCAGGTCCATAACTCCGAATCGTTCGGCTATACATTTTGAGACCATACGCTCCAAGATCACGTGTCTGAAAATCCACTCGTACTCCACTCCAACTCCATTTTAAATAGGCGAACCCAGCTAAAATGACTATTGCGTGTATTTAAAAATAGGTTATAATAAGGAAAACTACCAAATACATAGTTATTTAAATGTGGAAATAGATTGAAAGTACCTTAATCATAGTGTTTCACTTATCGTTTATGGGAAAATAAAGTAAAGAAGAAGTGCAAATGTCTTGACGTTAG
Organism: Pissodes strobi; assembly: GCA_016904865.1. NCBI lineage: Eukaryota > Metazoa > Arthropoda > Insecta > Coleoptera > Curculionidae > Pissodes > Pissodes strobi. Next base: position 31,699 of record JAEQML010040831.1, read on the forward strand.
GCATGCATGAAAAAAAATTCACTGTGACTAGAAGATTACTTAAATTCTTTAGCAGTACAATTAACATGACAAGGACACATAAAAACACGGCAAAAGTCTATCAAAGGAGAAAAAAACAGACCCTATGCTATGTCAAATTTGCGTATCAAGAATCGAGCTTTGCTAGCAATATTATGATACCCAGTATCAACAACTTATACCCTCACACTCATCTCACTTCCAGGAAGTATTTTACAATAGATTATGTAGGATATGAAATGTATCTACGTATATGTTCTCTCATAACATGTATCATATTATTACACGGCTCTCCTTCCTCCAGTTGCCATCAAACAAATCACCCTAATAAAACTGCAGGAAAAACTCGCAAATAAAAAAGTCTAAAATGCCATTAAATTGCCATAAAACGAAAGTAACAAAGTAACTGGGCATTTAAATCAGCTAATGGCCCTTAATTTAGAGGCAGGGTCGTGATGAAAGGGCGAAAGAGAAATAATTAAAAAGTTCCCCTTAATTGGACATTCTTTTGTTGGTAAATTAACGCTGAAGCTAGGGATAGGAGAGAAAAAATAATTCCTTTCAATGCATAAAATATATAGAAAGACATTCCAATGAGTAATACTTTCTTCTTGGACCGAGTTCTATTGTGTTCTTAATATAATACTGCTTCTAAAAAATATGTCTGCGTTTTGAGGAACCATTGGCCAATCGACGGTTCCGAATTCAACAGCTTCGTCGTTGCAGCGACGACAATGACTGCATGCAAAATTCTGACTATCAAATATTGTGGTGTTTTGACCACTCATGCAGAGCGAGCAGGTGCATACATAAATATTGGTGTTATTTTCCTGTTACTTTGCAGTCCATTCAAAATTTTCGATTCACACAGAACATTTGAAAAATTCTCTCTTTTTCAGTTTTTAAATTCGAAGACTAAGGGATTCCGGAAACAATAACGACAGTTTAGATAATTTGCCATTAGCTGATTGTAGATTACTTCTAATGTGGAATGAGTTCTTCGACATATCCTATATACTTATTAAAATTGAAAATGGATGAAAAAGTATTTCTTATTAGTTTCGTTATGTTTACACAATACCTAGTTAAAAACGAATTTAAAACGGATTACGGACATTCGGAACATTACTTATATGATAGAAAGCTAAATAAAATCCGACAACCAGGAAGAAGGCATATTGCTCTTACCGCTTGACGAAAACCATAACAAACGTACCTAACCTTATGCCGATCAGGTATACTCATCAACTCACCTCGAAGGCAGGGTTAGTGACATTTCAACATATGAGATAGATCAGGTAGAGTCAATTGGGTTACTTTCCAAACGTATCATTGCAATTACAGATCAGTTTATGAACAATTGGATTAGAGATTAATCAGATCGCAGTTATATATCGGGTGTCTAGAGTTGAAAAAGAGAAATTTAAATGATGCTAGCATCAAAATATCCCTATCTTTGAAGATACAAGTAAATTTGAACAGGGGTTGAAACAGCTAGTCAAAAATAATTCACTTATCTGATCCAAACCTACGAATAAATAGATTTTCTTTTTGATTCGCATTTTTTTGCAGAAAACTTCTAAACAAAATCTCGTGGAAAGATGTTTCTAGGATGTGGCTTTATCCACCCCTGGAGAAGAACATAACGAAATATTTGAGGAAGTTGAACCCAAGGCTAAATCAGACGTACCTGATGACTGAGACAAGGATTACATCCCTTCGCCGCCTAGTTCAAATTAAATTCGAGGGTCTCGGGAGTCAGAAGTAAAAACTGACAAGAAAAAGTTTACTAATAAAATAAATATAATTAGTGACATTGTTTTAACTGCTTTATCAATTTCAAGCACGTTAAAAGCCGATAGTTTTAATGAAAATGCCATTAATGAAACCGAAAAAATTTCACTTGAATCTAATTCAAATCATCATTTTTTCCCCAACTTTGTTGAGAATTTTGTTCTAAATGCAGCACACAAATTAGAAAGGAAAAAATTAACTAAAAGCGCACAGCCTGGAAAATGAAGAATGATGGAAAAAAATGTGGCGTATGATGGACGTATAAGTAAAAAGCAAAAACTCATTAGCAAACATAAAATAACTGGCGGCTGCGCAGTAAGTTGTAGGAAAAAGTGCAACAAAAAAAATTTCAAGCTTTTGCCACAAGAATAATAAATAACCAGAAGCCAATCTTGCCTCGTTGCTACGCATTGGCTGCCGTGACCTTGCACTGGTCGATCCGCCGAAATTCCGCCGAAACTCGCCAGTGTCGGCGCTCATAGTCGGATAACAAGCGATGCATGTCTAAGATGCACCCTCTATTACACTCGCGAACAACCACCTAAAACAATCGATTTTTATGTAAATGGACCTGGCGCATCCGATTTTGGAGTTCGCCAGGCAATCCAGAATTGCGAAACTGGTCAAAATTGGCAATTTCTGAAAAATCTCAAATTTGATGTGATATTTTTAATTTTTGCTTGTCACCTTATATCTCCCTTACATTAAGTCTGATTGAATTAAAATTTTTAGGAGACTCAATTTGGACATTTGTTATCATGAGTGACATGAGACAAAGGCAAAATAAAGTACGTGTCACCAGTTTTATTTTTTTTAAGTTCGTGGCACGAAATTTCTTAAAAATGCAGCAACAAATACTCGATCGAGAAAACTTTTTTGCTTTTACAGATAGATGTATATAGTAAGCGACAAAGTTGTAGCCAAATAACCGAAAAAACTTTTTCATTTCGGTGATTTTTTGATAACTACTTGAGTTTTCAAGAAAACGATGCTTCAATAAAACACATCGACGGCCGCGTCGCGACAGTTAGCAGTTGGCTTGTACTGTACTGTAGTAGCGTGCCGTATCCGTTGAGCGTTGGTTTTATGTTTCTGTCTCTCTTTGGACTCACCATTAGCGAAATAAAAAAGCGAGAGAGACTGCGATAAGACCTGAACAAAATAACCGATTCGACCGGTCGCGTGAACGAAATATTTTTTAATGCTAGTATGGATGAGTTTGATTTGACGGTCGGAGCACTCCTATCCTAGTATTATTATCTCTGTCGCTCTCGCTCTTTTTTCGGTAAAGGCGAGTCCAAAGAGAGACAGAAACATTGAGCAAGTAGGTACGTTATAGATATCGGTCGTAATATTTGCTAAGCATAATGTATAGAGTATTTATTTGTTTTAATTGAAATATAATAAGAACTAGTACCAGGTATTTTTCTTTTATTTTATCCATAAGAAATAACAGGATTGCCAGTAACATAACTAATAGGGTATATTAATTAAAAAAATAATATCTGAAATAAATAGATGCAAAAAATGATATTGCAATAGGTATAAAATATATAGGTAATATAAAAAACAAGAAGGAAATTTTCTTTTAACAATATCCTTATTAAGAAAAAGTGAAACAAGTAGTTAACTCATATTTTTTAATCTATTTTTATTAAATTGAAGTTTAGAATTACAAGTTAAGATACCTTATTAGCATTAAATCTAGAGGGTTTTTCAGTTACTTAGATCAGATGAAAAAACATTAATTTATTATATAGGTAAACAGAATTCAGAATTATTAAATATATACATTGAAAACGTTTTAAAATAGTTTCGCGTTTATAATAATAAACTGATAGATAGAAAATGACTCCGAAAATGCTAAAATACAAATTAAATAGTAGGTATGTATATGTATACCTAACCATTGTTTAATGGTATAACCAATACCAATACGGAACAGTCAGCATCAGCACGGAGCGGTAAGATTACGCAAGTATGATAAAAGATAGAAAAAAGATACGAATCTTTGGTATGAATCATTTGTACATTTTATTCGAATGGTACGAATCACTAAAATGAGTCGAATCGCCTATGACTACTCTATAGACAAATTGCAGAGCATTTTTTTTTTATTTGTACGGCCGGCCAAATTTTATGGGAAATATGGACGAATTACGAGCGCATATATTTCCAAATTGTAAAACTGACATTAGGTGAGAAACATTAATTTCTATGTTTGCCTGCATCATTTTATTTTTTAAAAGTACCTAATTATGTTAAATTTGAAACCTCTGTAAAACTGAAGTGCATTATTAACTATAATCGTTGGTATTCCATTTTAGAGAGTTGCCTCCATCAAAGATGCATTTTCATGCACGTGAAAAGGACGTTTTTGCAATGCGCAATCTATAAAAGCGCTAGTAAAATTCAATCTCAAGTTCCAAAACCTACAGATTTTTGCTGCTACATCGAAAACAATGATCTCGTACCAAAGATACTAAAAGAAACAAAGCCAAGCTTTTTGGAAATTACAGCCAACTGCAGATGCAAGTTATTTACTTATACAAATAAATGAAAATGTTTTAAAGCGAATGTGCCTTGCAACATTAGTTGTTTATGCCAAGGGAAATGTAGAGCTCAATAGTAGCAGATAAGTAAAATGTAAAGTATCATCACTCTTTACAAATGTGTTAACTTAACTATCTCTTAACTATTGTTGCTTAACTATACGAGTCGAAGTTAAATGTAGAAATAAAATGAATATGTTGAAAAACACTGGGCATAAATAACAAAGTGAACGATATTTTAAATCGAATCTATTTAAATCACAAAAAAAATCGCCTTTATCAAAATTTAATACTTTATTTTTTATATTTTTCTCATTTCTCAAAATTAAAATTTACGGAATAAACTTCGAAATAAACGTTACGATTATTAAATAGGTTATTATTAGTACAATACAGATCTTGGCGCTCTCAAGCTACACATGGCGTTACTGATGCTTGTGCAGTGCGTGAGCGGCCGCGATCGGTATAGTTTTTTTCGATATTGTGGCACCGTTATGTTAAAAACCAAACCACTTATCAAAAAAACACCAAAATAAAAAAGTTTCTTCAATTCTGTCGGTTTGTCGCTTACTATATATATTTATCTCCAAAACCAAAAAAAGTTTTCGAGATCGAGTATTTGTTGATGCATTTTTAACAAATTTCGTGTCAACAACTTTTAAAAAAAATAAAGCTAGTGTTACGTACGTTTTTTGCATTTTTCTCATGTCAGTCATGATAACAAATGTCCAAATTGGCTCTCCTAAAAATTTCAATTGAATCGGGCTTAAAGTAAGAGAGATATAGGGTGAAAGGCAACTGAAGGTCATTTGAACCGGTTACGATACATTATGAGAAATTTTAATAGATTTGGTTACTTTTGGTTAGTCGTTGAAGCAACTTTCAGTCAGTTTCACTTAGGCTTAACTTATTTTAGTCATTTGAACTGGTTATAACGGATATATCATTAACATGCAAAACAATCTATTAATAGAGTACATAAAAAGATAGGCATTCATTTTTACAAATAAAAAAGTTACGAGTATCACAGTACACGTGATAGAAGTGAATACTTCTTTTATCGAGTCTCAACTTATTTTATTTATATGAGCCGGTTCCGATACATTATAATCAATTTTAAAAGATATGGTTAATTTTGGTTAGTCGTCTAACCAACTTTCGGTTATTTTCACTTAGTTTCAACTTATTTTAGTCATTTGAACCGGTTCCGATCACCGATCTCCATATATGGATAAGCACAAAGCGATCCAAATCATACTGATTCATGCGCCTTCAGATGTAAACAAAATAAGGTAGTTCTGAGACTGCGCAGTTTTAATTAGCAGGTTATCGATCGATTCCACGTGCTCCATCACCGCATGGCCGCGAATAAGCGACAGGTCCGGATTTTAAGAATTTGGAAAAACATTTTTGCTGTTGTATATATTACCAAAAATTTAAAAGCAAGTTGATAGATGATTATTTAACACAAAAATTGCAAGCCATTGGTTTTTAAAAGAAATAGAATAGACCAACCGATATAATATACAACTTTTGCTATTTTTTCCGAATCTTGTTTTGTTTTGGAGACAAAAAAAATAAAAACTATTTTTTCCTCGTCCCTGGGCGACACAAAAACCAATTAAAAAATGTAAAAATATGACAGTAAGTATATAATTATGTTTAAGGAATAAACCATTGATAGGTATGCAAAAAGATTCTACCAAATATTTTGGTACCTACCTAATTTTTACATTCTTTATGTGTGGCATGCATTTTTTTTGTTAAAAATATTAACTAGTTTGCCCAAAATGATTTTATGACCAAGAAAATTTGAATGATTTATGCTGTAAAATCTGGTGTAACACAGGCGCAGTACAAGGCGCTCTAGGATGGCGGAATAAAAAACTTAAGAGTTTTCTAAAATTGATATTTTTGATATGTTGATTTTCAATTTTTCATCGATTTTTGTATGAAAACGGTTTAACCTACAGCCATGAGACTTTTACTACCCAATCTTACTTTTTTGTCTTCTTTCCATTTATATCCTTAGTTTTCATTTTCAAACAACGGATATTATTTTTTATTATGCTTATTGGATCTGGCTGACTTTTACTAAAATAAAAATAATCATGTTTAGCCATGACACAGGTTGCTATGGTTTTTAAAAACAATTAAATTTTGACAGGTAACTTTTATCTTGTCATTTTAAACAGATTGCAAAGAACTTTTAGTCTAAGCCGAAAAAAAATCACGAACCAAAGCACGATAATTTACATAAATTGCAATAAAAATTGTAAAGTCTGCCGAAGACACAGGGGTAATAAGTTACCTGTCAAAATTCAATTGCTTTTAAAAACCATAGCAACCTGTGTCATGGCTAAACATGATTATTTTTATTTTAATAAAAGCCAGCCATTAAATACTATTTTTATGGGTCCAATAAGCATAATAAAAAATAATATCCGTTGTTTGAAAATGGAATCTAATGATATAAATGGAAAGAAGACAAAAAAGTAAGATTGGGTAGTAAAAGTCTCATAGCTGTAGGTTAAACCGTTTTCATACAAAAATCGATGAAAAATTGAAAATCAACATATTAAAAATATCAATTTTTGAAAACTCTTAATTTCAGGTTTTTCATTCTGCCATCCTAGAGCGCCTTGGTTGACGTATAAATTGCACCATTTGTTTTGGTCGTAGCACATGTTGTTTTCGTATAAAATGCAAATAAATGTCAAAATAGGGTAAACTTTAAAGACTCATAAGTCAAAATCTATTAACTTTAGCTATAGTACATCCTACATAAAAAGTGTTTAGAATTTTTCGTAGAATTCAAATATGCAAAAATATACGGGGGTTGCCATTTAAAAAAATTAAACTTATATCGTTTCCGGTGAAACCGGAAGTAACTGTCAATTGTTTTTTTGCTTGAAATGTGCACGTCACTGAACTCTATGGTCGGTAAAAATTTCAAATTTTTATCTCAAGCCATTTTAAATTCCGGGCCTGGGTAGTAGTTTCGTTGTCACCCGGTATATAGATATACTATGCATGGTGTGACGTAATAATTCATGTGTATTGTGACGTCATAAGCACATTTCAAGGCGTATCTGCCTCATTTTTCGCCTTATGAAAAAAAGGAAAAACACGTGTCCACTTAGTTTTCATGGGCTATCGAAAAATTGATGAAACTTCCTCATTGTTCCGTATACCTGTTTCTGCTATTTTAATAGATTTTTTTAAAAATATTTTACAGACTGTTCTATAGGTTCAATATAGAAATAATCCGTGGGGGAAGCTTTAACATTTTTTCCCAATTTTTACTCCCTTCTTTTATTTTTTCTTTACCTTTACAGATAGAAAAGACATACAAATTGTACTTTACGTCACTCACTACACTTTTCTGTCCTAAATTTTTAAAAGAAGGGGGTAAATATTGGAAAAAAAAATTAAAGCTCCCTCCACGGATCATTTCTATATTATTGAACCCATATATGTAGTATGTAAACCAATTTTAAAAAAAAAATTAAATAGCAGAAACAAATATGGGGAACAATTACCCATTTAAGGATCTAAAAAAAACTGTTTAGAGCTTCAAAGCTCCTCAACAAAGTAAATTAAAATCAATCCTACCCATAGGAAGACTCTTTTAATACAAAATGATAAAACTGAATAAACTCACTGCTATTTATGCATCGTGACAGTAAATAAACTCTTTTTAAGATATTATTCCCATATTTTGTATGTAATGCTGCAGTTATCCTTAAAAGAAAATGATACTTACTTAAAATAAGAAATCCCTCGTATTCTACCCTTATTTTGGCAACACCAAATCAAACACCGTTGAGTATTTTCTTTGACCTTGGCAGTTGACGCCATTGTCTTTTAAGGTCTTTTGTCTTTAAATCCTATTCCTAACGTCTACACCAACTTATACACTAACAAAATACACTAATAACGAACTATTATAATAATAAACTAAACTAGATGTCCAGGAGTAAATTAGTTATTTTCAACGAAAACAATAATATAAACCACTCAGACGCACGTACGTACTTCAATAAGTAAACGAAACGAAACGCCGAAACCCATTACGGCAAACACAGAAAAAAGAATTATTTCAAGCGCAAGCAACAAGCAAGGTCAGAGAAATTTGATAATATTTTTGATTACCGAACTGTAAAAGCTTTATGAGCTGATTTCGTTCTGTCGCTTCTCGGTGTTTGGGCGCATGAGTAAAATTATCCTATTTTCACTTCTGTCCGACGCAGAACCCGGTTTTTTTCCCCATGATTGGTACGATTTTTCGAAGCATGCAGACGGTTTGTGCTTATCCATATATGGAGATCGGTGGTTCCGATACGTCATAATCAATTTTAATAGATTTGGTTAGTTCGGGTTAGTCGTCCAATTCACCTTCGGTTAGTTTCACTTAGTCCCAACTTATTTTACTTATTTAAGCCGGTTCCGAAACGTTATAATCAATTTTAATAGATTTGGTTAGTTCGGGTTAGTCGTCCAATCATCTTTCGGTTAGTTTCACTTAGTCTCAACTCATTTTACTTATTTGAGCCGGTTACGATACGTTATAATCAATTTTAATAGATTTGGTTAGTTCTGGTTAGGTAGTCGTCCAATCAACTTTCGGTTAGTTGCACTTAGTCTCAACTCATTTTACTTATTTGAGGTAGTTACGATATGTTATAATCAATTTTAATATACTTGGCTAGTTTGGGTTAGTCGTCCAATCAAATTTCAGTTAGTTTCACTTATTCTCAACTAAAGTTCAGCACTGTATAAACAATGGTTCAGCCACGGCACATATGTGCCGTGGTTCAGCTACTATTTTCTTAATAAGATGGATACTATTAAATCAGTCAAAATGCAGTGAGCACGCTCATGAAATTCTGGCTCTGACGTGACTGAAGGTCACCAAGCGCTTTTAGACAATATACACGGTGACAGTTGAGAGTTTGGATTCTGGTTATTTATTATTCTTGTGCTTTTGCCGCAAGGGTATAAAATATATAACCAGTTTTGCAATCTGTCATCTGCAGAACAGAAAAGTTTTGACTTAAGTTCAGTTTCAAAAATACTAAAAAACGATCCACAACTGGAAATTCAGGTGAATCTAGACGCTCCTACACTTTCAGCTATCATCACGAGAAAACGACAAGCCTCTTAGGACCGTTCTAAAGTATTCACACTTATCACTTAAACCCGAAAAAGATAAAAGGGGTGGCAATTTGATGAAGTTTGATAGGGATCAGAATAAAGCCCTTCAATCCTACGCCGTGACATTATAGAAGAGAACATGCACCGAACAGATTGTATCTGCCAAGTGATGTGAGTATAAAGTTGATGTACGAATACTACGAATGTTTTAAGGCAACTACCTGTATCGTCAAATTGTTGATGAAATAAACGTATCATTTGCGAAGCTTGGACATGAAGAATGTTTTAGTTGCGAAAAGTATTATCACGGCTAGAACACGTTGACGACACTAGCAGGTTCACATTGGTTTTAAACACTCGACTTAAAAGTAGTAGGCATTGACGAACAAGATAAGGAAAAAACTGCCTTTTCTACCGAAAGTGGTTTATACGAGTTTAAAGTTATGCCCTTCGTACTATGCAATGCCCCCGCTACTTTTGAGCGTCTTATGGAAGTTGTTCGACGAGGCCTCACTTGGAAGACATGCCTGGTCTATCTTGATGATATAATGGTAATGGGAAAAACTTTTGAAGAGCACCTACAAAACCTGCATAAAGTTTTTACTAGAATCAAGGATGCTCAATTCGAATCCAAAGCAATGTTTTCTTTTCATCAACAAAAAGTTGAATTTCTCGGGCATGTCGTGTCATCAGAGGGAATCCAAACCGATCAACGAAAGATTACAGCAATCAATGACTGGCCTCGTCTTCGCGACAAACACGAACTGTGGAGCTTCCTTGGATTATGTACTTATTATAGAAGATTTGTCGAAGGATTTGCAAATATAGCTGCACCTCTACATAAGCTCACTGAATAACGAGCAAATTATAACTGGGATCATAATTGTGATTCTGGGTTCAGGAAATTAAAATTGACTCTATGTTCTAGTACGATATTGGGATATTCGGAACGAAAGGGTAAATTTGTATTGGATACAGACACAAGCAACACCGGCATCGGATCAGTTTTATCGCAAGTACAAGAACTAGTTATCGAATACTACAGTCGAACACTTTCAAAACCTGAACGTAACTACTGTGTAACACGAAAAGAGCTTTTGGCAATAGTACGGTCTGTTGAGCATTTCCATCAATGTGTATGGACAAGAATTTCTAATAAGGACTGATCATGCAGCACTTAAATGGCTTTTGGATATGAAACAGCCTGAAGGACAGGTAACCAGATGGCTTGAAAAGTTACAACAATATAACTTTAAGGTTAAGTACAGGGCAGGGAGATTGCTTAATAATGCAGATGCTCTATCCAGAAGGCCATGCGAGGTTAACTGTAAGCATTGCCAAAGAATAGATCAACGAGAAGGAATTACTCCCATTAGGCAAATTAAATTTGAGGTTGATCAGCAGTGGACCACAGAGCAACTTAAAAGGGATCAGCATGAGGATAGTGAAATAGCATTATTGCTAAAAGCTAAAGAAGAACATTAACCAAGACCAAGATTCAGAGAGATTTCAACTAAATGATTTGCTTTTAAAACTATGTGGGCTCAGTAGGAAACCCTGGTGGTGGAAAATGGAATTCTTAAACGAGCCTGCTGGGAAAGCACCGATGGAAAAGTAGTGAAGACACAGGTAGTACCAAGGAGGAAGATATCGGAAGTTCTGGAAGAATTTCATAATGGAAAGTGTGGTGCTCATCTCGGCGTGAACAAAACGATTGAGAAGATCTGCGACAGATTTTACTGGGTCAACTACTGCCAGGATGTGAAATCTTGGTGTCGGCAGTGCTCAACATGTGCCGCAAGTCAAGGACCCAAAACAAGATCTAGCGGAAAATGAAACAGTGTAATGTGGGCCTACCGTTTGAAGGTATCGCTATTGACGTAGCTGGCCCTTTTCCAGAAACAAATAATGGTAACAAGTACATTTTAGTAGCAATTGACTACTTCAGTAAATGGCCTGAAGTATTTGCGATCCCCAATCAAGAAGCTGTTACCATTGCAGAGGTCCTCGTTAATAACATATTCAGCAGATTTGGTGTTCCATTAGAGCAGCACTCCGATCAAGGACGCAACTTCGTATCCAAGGTTTTCTAGAATGTCTGTGATTTGCTCAACATCCATAAAACACGGACTACAGCCTTACAATTACAATCAGATGGCATTGTTTAGAGGTTTAACAAGACCATTGAAGAACATTTGTGAAAGATCGTAGATGACCATCAGAAGGATTGGGACCAACACATACCACTATTTTTGATTGCATGTAGATCGGCAGTCCTTGACACGACAGGACTAATACCAGCCATGGTTTTATTTGGAAGAGAACTCCGTTTACCCTGTGACCTATTATTCGGAACGCCAGATAACCAGGATATGGAAATCCAAGACTGCGCGGACTCTCTTAAGGAAAAGTTATTATACACCCATAAATAAGTCAGAGAAAACACGGAGAAAGCCTGTGACCGAATGAAGACACGATATGATGTCAAAGCTAATTTTATGGAATTTCAGATTAATGATAAAGTCTGGTTATATAATCCGCAAAGGAAGAAAGGAAGATCTCACAAGTTAACGTCAGTATGGGAAGGGCCCTGTACAGTCATCAAAAGAATTAATGACTTAGTGTATAGGATTCAACGTTGCTCCAGAAGCAAACTGAAAGTTGTCCACCTCGACAGGCTCAAAGCATATTAGGGACATGAAGTAGCTGATCAGGATGATCAGGTTTAAGAGGGAGTCAATGTCACGGCCAGCAACCCTCCGAATGTTTTTGTCGCCAAGATTCAGGAACTGTGGAATTCTCTCGATACCCTGGTCGAGGATAATATAGAGTTGCCTCACTTCTTCCCAAGTATTCGTGATAGATTTTAGATTGTATATAAATAGCAAGCAGAAAGCGTGTTGAGTTAGTTAATCATTGAGTGTTGAATTATAAAGAGCTATTAGTTGTAAAGTTATAAGAGTAGTTTAGTGTGTTTAATGATATGAATAAAGAATAAAGAGAGTATTATTGTAAAACAGTAATAGTTGTAATTTTATCAGAACCCACGAGAAAAACGTAACAGTATGATATTTAAATGAAACAAACCTCACCTATGTAGATGATCTTGCTTATCCTGAGTGTGAAAATCACAAACAGAGATAATATGCAAGGGACAGGGAAATACTTATTTTAGATTCCAAAACTTCGAGCAATTCTCGAGTCTACACGACTGACTTGCAGAGGGTAGACATTTTATTATTTGTACATTTTATTAGTACAACTAGCAATAAATATATATTTTCTAGGTGATCATGCTTCCACGATGCGATACGTTTAAAGAATTGTTCCAATTTAAACTTTTTTTTAATCGTCAAATACCTACTCAGGTGAACTTAACGTCAAAACTATATTGAGAATTTTTGAGTCAGGCCATACTTTTTTGGCAGGTGATTCGTTTCTTCATAGGGTAGGGTTGTTGCTTAAAAGGTCATGGCATAATATCGAAGTAATAGAGACGGCAGTTCACGATTTTTACTTATGGAAAGATGAATTATCTGTGTAAAAGTTAACAAGACTAGTTCTCAGAGCTGTAAACACGTTATTTTATAGTGCTCTTATAGTTAATATCATTAAATTTTGAAAGGATAATTATCTAAAAATCGGCATAACAAAACCTGACATTAAAAGGAAACCACGCTGGATAGCGTTTGAGAGAAAAGAAACAATAATCCAAAGAATTGGTCTAATAATGCCAGAGAATCGACTGAAATTCAGAATTCTGGGAAAATCTTCCAGTTAATAACAACCAAGGATTAATTGATGACAATCAATTGCAATAATTGTAAGTACACTTGTCTTCCAATTTAGACCAGAAAAACCTTTACCAGCGACTGAGACTTATCACCGTAGACAGGAGCAGATTACAACAATTAATCAAGATCTGGAGAAAATTCGAACTTGGGGGGTGACAGAAATTTGGTCCAGTTCAATGCAGCAAAAACCCAAGCAGTCAAGCTTAGCAAGAAAGCCAATACGACGGGCCCTGACATCTCAATGGCAGGATCGACCATTCCTACAACCTCGTCAATCGGATCACTGGGTGTCTCGGTCATCAGTAATATGTTCTGGCGTGAGCATGGTCAGCCACGCAGAAGCATGGTGCGCTACTTCGCAAGAATATACTGTATACGTCGCAATAGCTACTCTTGCTCTACAAAGCGCAAATAAGACCGTGCTTAGAATATTGCCGCACCTATGCACACCATAAAGTTGCTGGATTCCATTCAGAAGATAGCTGTGCGTCTCGTCGGCGACTCGGAGTTGACCCGTGTTCTGGATAGTCTGGAACACAGCAGACATGTGGCGGAGATCTCGTTGTTTTACGGATATTTTCACGGCAGTTCTTCCCAGGATCGTACAACTGGAAAAACCTAGACTATCGCTTTATAACGAATCCTTTGTCTGGAGCACGGCATCACTGTGGAACTCACTCCCACTCCCAGGACATATTTTTCCTCCTAATTACAACCTACAGCTATTCAAGAACCGTGTCAATTAACATCTTCACACACACACACACACACACACCACTCGTCGAGTGCCCTTTAGTGTGTGTGCCACAGTCATAACAAAAAACAATAATAACAATTAATGAGCACATCGACCTTAGTTTCTAACATGAGATAGAAACACAATTTAAAACACAGAATCTAACTGATACTTCAGAGAGATTACTTAATTCGTGGTGGTATCGTATATAGCTAGGGGTTTTAAAAAATTAAAAATAAAATAATACTTTATATTTGACCTTGTATGTATATAGCGCCTTGTTTAATGAATTTTATCTTTCCTAGCATAAAATTAAAATAAAATGATGCACATTTAAGATTACAAGGAATTTCCAGATTGGGTGAAAATTGTTCATCGTATTCGTACCGGTAAATTTCCATATTCCCTAAAATTGTTCGACATTGTATGTAATCGAGTTAGTTAATACATTTAGCACAGTTTGTTTGCTTAATCAAGCGGAACCAAAGGAACCAATCCCAGAATCCCACTAGTTACGCTCGATCAACCAATACAATGGACTATACGGAATAGGCCCTCTATCTCTATTTAAACTATTTTTACATTTAATAATTTCCATACTTTCATATCAGTTATATCATGAATTAATTTCAAATTTTTAATTGTTATTGTATGATCATTATCAAAAGCATGCTCGGCAACACTTGATTTTTCTGTTCTATCATACTTTAAATGAGCCATGTGTTCCTTGAATCTCATTTGTATCATATCTTCTAGTTTGCCCAATATATTTTTAGTTACAATCCATGCATCTAATTTCATATATTCCACTTCTTTCTAACATTTCAATTTTGTCCTTTGGACCTCCTAATAATTTCTTAATGTTAAACTGAGTTTGGTATACTAATTTTAAACACACTTCCTTAAAGACTTTTGGACTTTTGATGGTATCGAGACATATTTTGTATTTTCATCCTAATTGACGAAAGAAGTGGAATCACGAATGACCTTTCTATACAAATGGCTATTAATTAGTCTATTTATTGAGTTAGTATTGAAACCATTAACTTTCGCTATATTCTCAATTGGCTCCTTTTCATTATTAAATCTTTCTCTGCTGAGAAAGCTGGCCATTTTGTGTTGGTCGCAGTGCAAGGAGTTATAAGGAATATGTCGGTTAGTGGCAGTACTGTTTCTATAAATATCCAATTCTAGTGTATTATTATCTTTGCTAATCACTAAAGTATTAAAAAATGGAAGTTGACCATTGTTCTCGACTTCATAAGTAAATTTAATGGTGGGGAAACGGTTGTTTAGTTTGGTTACAAACTTTTCGATATTAGCGGCTTTTGTGTCGAAAATAGCGAAAATGTCATCCATATACCATACCTTTGGAAAATATAAACTGGTAATAGTATTTTTATATTAAAAATAATTTTGATCCATGCAAAGTTTGGTTAAAGTTAAATATTAGTGTTTGATTTCGTTATCAAAACTATTCATCTCAAGTAATTATTCACACAGGTATTGCAAGGTATGTGGGATTTGTACACTAGGGAACAATAATCAAACGAGATTAAAATTTGACCTGCATTAACGTTCGTACCTCTAATTTTGTTTATGAAATCTAAGAAATTTAGTACACCTGAATTCTGTTGTTTTATGGGTAAATTTTCAAACTGGTTTGCTAGCCACTTGGATATATTAGATATAAGTTGGCGATCTTATTGCCTTCCCAGGTTTATGAATCTTGGGAAGACAATAATACTTTCGGCATGGTACGATTGCTCACAGGTAATTTATATTTAATTTTATCAGAAATAAGGTTGTTACATATTTCAAAGTGTTTTTAACTTGTGTTACCATCTTAGATAACGGATTCCTTGAGATTTTGTTATAGGGCCCGGATTCGATTAAATTATTAATTCATTGAAAATATTCGCTTTTGTCTAATATAACAACCTTATTACCTTTGTGAGCTTTTAGATAGATCTCCTTTAATCTCTTGATTATACTTTTTTCTTAGGGGTAAACAGATGTCCTGGGAGTGAGTTCCAGAATAATGCAATACGCTAGGGAAAGGAGCCCTAGGAAAGGTGTGTCCAGTTGTACAACGAACGGGTGTGCTCTTGCCGTCTGCTGGGATTGTCTGACAGGCGTTGCTGGGGCGAGGGATATCTCGGCCACATGTCTGCGGTGTTCCAAACTATCCAGGGTCTGGGTCGACTCCTGGTCGCCGATGAGACGCACAGCTCTCTTCTTAATGGAATCCAGCAGCTTTAGGGTGCTTAGGATCTTATTTGCGCCTTATAGAGCAAAAGCAGCTGCTGCGGTGTATACAGATTTTTGTTGCGAGATAGCGCACCAAGCTTCTGAGAGGCTGATTTTGCGATGTTAGCAACGTGGTCATGCCAGGACTTAGTGCTGTTGACCGAGACACCTAGTAGTCCGACTGACGAGGATGAAGGAATGTCGATCCTGCCATAATGATATCATGGCTCGCCATATTGGCTTTCTTGGTAAACGTGGCTGCTTGGGTTTTTGCTGCATTGAACTGGACCAAATTCCAGTTGCCTGAGGTTCGAACCATCTCCAGATCTTAAATGATATTACATCATTCTTGTCATTATCAAAGTCAATTCAAATCTTGACAAAGTGTACGAGCTTTTTGCTTTTTTATTTGCATTTACTAACCATATTCAGTTTTCGATTTCTCTTTCTTGACTACGGGGGCAGATTAGTTCCTTGAAACGTCCAGCATTTTGCAGTTCCTTTAGCTTCGTTGGGGTCGCTGGACTGGCACTTGTGCTTTTTACACCCTGGAGCCAAATCGGTAGCGGCCTTATTCTTCAAAAAGCGTACACATGAAGTGGAGTAACAGGCAATAAATTGGCAGATAAACATGAATCATCCACATCAATATAGAACATATCTACATTCTTCATAAATGTTTAATGTTTTTAGCATTTTTAATATTTTTCAGCATTCTGGGTACCCCGTAAATAAATTTGAAATAATAATATGTTTTTTGGTCATTTTAATATAAACAGGAGTTTTCATATAGAATAACTTTTTGTACAACCACAAATAAAAAACGGTATTTCCCCTTTGGTACTCATTCTGTGTATTTCTGGTAAATATTTACACTTACTGCTATTCAAATCTTAAATGAAGAGGAGAGGATTGAATATTATACGAAGGCTCTCTTAGATCAAACTTCATATCATACCCTATTCAATTTGCGCCTATTCAAGATTCAAGTGATACTAAAGGTAAATCTTAAATAAACAAAGATTAATCCGTCACAAGTCTCAACAGTATATAACATATCCTCTCATTCTGTGAACACATATTATATTAGTCGTGACGTGACCATTATTCTTTAGGCAAGTCCACTTCAATAATATTTCTTCCTTCAACATTTATATAATTGTTTGGTCATTAGGTACGTATATATATATTTTCACAACTATGCAATTATTTTCTGATGCCTTTAGTTGAAACAAAATTTTGTAGCAATGGCATCCGATGAAACGCCGTAATGTGAAACATATTCATGAATACATTTAAAATATACATTATATCCCAGTGAAAGATGCAATGTGACAAAGTAGTCAAGCGACATTGAATTGTTTTATGAGAAACTTCGCCGGTTTGTCAAGAAATACGCAAACCATAAACGTGAAATAAAACAGCCTAGGGTCGAGGGGTCACGGCACCGACGGAGGTCGGTGGGTCACGGCCATGGTGAAGAATCATATTTGAAATTTTTTTCAGATATCTAGATTTTTTGTGTCCTTTGATAGAAGAGTATATTGTGTAACTAGTAGGAAAAGCAAAACATTCCTGGACGATTGTGGTAATTGCTGGACGAGAATACCTTGATCCAACGCATAAGAAGTTGCATATTTTATTTAACGCCCACATAGGTGGTTTCTTAATAACGAATATTTCCCTCGCATTAATCTCGACCGATCAGAATCTTCAATTCTGGTACCAAAAACCGTTTTTAAGAGGAAAAATATGTGACAAGACCTCTCGGGAATTTTTCCAATTTCTGGACAAATTTTTGTATGTCAGCAAAAATAATTTTATATTCTTGGACAGAAAAGAATCTTACCAAAAATCCATTTTGCATCTAAGGGAAAAACTAGATGCATTAGGAACAGTATCCCCGACAAAACATTTTCCCGCCAGTCTCTGTCAGTCACTTTTCCTTAGGGCCTTTGCACCAAGCTTAGATATCTAATTCATGTGGGTAAATATCCAGGTAAATATTCTGTTTCAGTAGAAAATACAGTTTATCTTACGCGCGATTTAAAGTAAGTATTAATATATTATAACATATTTATTTATTTTACGCGCAACATTGATAAACATTATAATGTACCGGGTGGTTTATTTGGATCGAGCGTACGAGATCCCGACTTTTTATAGCGCTACTATAATATAAATGTGCAGGCTTTTCATATTTTGGGTTAGTTTTGCTCTTTGACAAGGGAAGAGAGTGAACAGATAATCTCGCTTTACGGCTGCGCGCAGTACGTGTGATCAAAAATCGAACGGACGCCATTAATAGGAGCCAGACATTCAAAGCGGCACCTCCGTGTATTTTGGCGATTTTTGTTGAGAAAAACTCTCAAAATACTTCAATTTGTCCATAACAATATAGTGTTTTGTTGTTCTTAGGGCTGTAAAAGTCGCAATGACCGAAAGGAGCCTGGAATTACTTTTCACAGGTAAATATATTCTACACCTAGTTCTTGCTGACGCTAATATTTATTATTTATTTTCTTTGTGTGAGCTGAGATGGATTATTTCAAAATATGATTACGACTATACTTCAGGCTGCCTTTCTTTGTAATTTTATACTAGCTTTGTTAACATTTTCAGTCATGATTGCTAATAAGAATCACATAATTGCCCTTGAAAATGACCTGTCGAGCAGTGGCGTACATTGTTTTGATCTTTTAAGGATATATATTTGTTATATTTCAATCATTGCATTTTGTGATTTAAGCCAGTAATATACGTATTATGGAGTATAAAATAAGAGATATAATTTAGTGACGAGAATGTACCTAATAAGGCATATGCTTGCTGGGATTATAATAAAATATTCATGAAACCCCATTGCTCGAGAATGCGTGGAGCCTTTGACGACGCTTGACGCTTGTCAAATCGTGGAGCCAACCCGTAACAGAATAGTTGCCGGTTTTACCCGTCCACTCCCTTCCCTTGACAAAGGTTTTACTTAAGTCCTGTTCGTTGAGCCCCCGTAGCGAGCGGAGGGCCATGCATGAAGTGTTCAAATATTTGGAGAAACGTAACAGGGGGTATTGTAGCTAGCATTTATGTAACATTTATATTACAGTCACGCTATAAGAAGCGGTAT
The DNA here is from genome assembly GCA_016904865.1 of Pissodes strobi. NCBI lineage: Eukaryota > Metazoa > Arthropoda > Insecta > Coleoptera > Curculionidae > Pissodes > Pissodes strobi. The sequence continues at coordinate 51,124 of JAEQML010040831.1, forward strand.
ACTGGACGCTAGATACGAAAATGCTACCGGGTGGCCAACTAAGAATGGCACTCGGCTATATCTTGAAAAGTTATGGTCGGAAAGACTTACCGTAAAATGGCCGCTAGTGAGCGTAATAGCCATCTTAAATTTTCAAACCCGTTTTTTTGCAAAAAATTTCCTAAATTTATAAAGGTAGTAGAATGCATTGACATTTTAAAGCGGAGATAAATTCGATTCTTTTTTGTTAAACACTTTTTGCTCTATTCATTAAAGAAAGTGGTGGGGGGTGTTCGAACATTTTCGAAAATAAATGTCAATAACTTCAAAATGTCTGCACGGATCTTAATAAGCTTGAAGTCGTTGAAAGGAACTTTCCTTAGGCTATGAACCGTGCCTTGAGTGGGGTGATTGCGATTTCTTACCTATAGCCGCTAGAGGGCGTTTTCAGACATAACAGCTAGTAAATCAGATTTTCTCAAAAAATTGAATTACAATGATACCACTTTTTTACAAAAGACAGCCAAATGAAAGCCTAATGCGTCAGTGAAAACCGCATCTCGATATCTCTTGCCTAACCTAAAATATAAGTATAAAAAATCAAAGCTCGAAATAAAATAGGATTTTGGTACATGTTTTCGGAAGGCCCGTTGTTATTAAATCCTAATTATCCTTATTTTACCACAACATATAACAATTTGCTGCTAAAATACCAACATTATATTTAACATCTCAATAATAATTAATATTCAGTCAATATGAGTGAATATTGCCCATCTGTTCAGGCAAAATTCGAATTTTTAAAAGAAACCAAATAGGCTAGCGGCAACAGTTACATTATTGCTGCATTGTATATTTCCTCATGTATAAAAAACCTAATTAGAGGAGTAATTATCGGAAAATTACAGCGAATATTTTCCTCATGTATAAAAAATCCCATTAGAGGAGTGCAATTCTCGGAAAATTACAGCGATAATTGCATTGTAGAAACCGAAAGAGCACAGCGATAATTGCATCCTACGTACCTATAGTAATTCCATTGTAAACTTACGATGACAGCGACAATTTATAAATAACGTCAAAGTCAAGTGAATATATATTATTAAAAATGTCTCGTTTCGGATTAAAAAAATCGTATTTTTGCGTCTCTTTACTTTATTTACAGTTACATGTACGTTTTTGTATTAAAAAAAAATACAAATGTATTTTTTAAAACCATGTCCTTATTCGGGAAATATTCCCCTGAATTACACTCGTGCATCAAAATAACCAGATAATTTTGCATTCGAGCGTGTTGTCTTAGAAAAACTGCATTCGGTCATTTTCATAGTTTGGAAAAAGGCCCTCCACCTTCGGTGTCGGGCTCTTTCTCCAAAGTATGAAAATGAACTCATGCAGTTTTTAGACAACACGCTGTCATGCAAAATTATCGGTAATTTTGATGCACTTGTGCAATTACTTCCGATAATTGCACTTTATAAACCGAAAGAGCACAGCGATAATTGCATCGTACATATCTATGATAATTCCATTGTAAACATACGATGACGACAAATTTATAAATAACGTCAAAGTAAAGTAAAAATATGTTATTAAAAAAGTCTCGCCTCGGATTTTAAAAAAATCGTATTTTTGCGTCTCTATATTTGGTTTACAGTTACATGTACGTCTTTGTATTAAAAAAAGGATAAAAATGTATTTTTTATAGCCTTCTCCTTATTCGGGAAATATTTCCGCGAATTACACTCGTGCATCAATATAACCAGATTATTTTGCCTTCGAGCGTGTTGTCTTAGAAAAACTGCATTCGGTCATTTTCAAAATGATGCAGTTTTTACACAACGCGCTGTCATCATGCAAAATTATTGGTAATTTTGACGCACTTGTGCAATTGCTTCCGAATATTTTCCTCATGTATAAAAAATCCCATTAGAAGAGTGCAATTTTCGGAAAATTACAGCGATAATTGCACTGTAGAAACCGAAAGAGCCCGGCGATAATAGCATCGTACGTATCTATGGTAATTCCATTGTAAACTTACGATGACAGCGACAATTTATAAATAACGTCAAAGTCAAGTGAATATACAGGGTGTTACAGAATGTTGTGAGGAAATTTTAACGACAGATTCTAGATCTAAATATATGAAAAAAAGTTCATATAAACATGGGCCCGAAAATGCTTCGTTTCCATGATACGGGGTGTTTACATTTTTCCATCTTTAATAGTTAATTTTACATTTATCGAAAACCCGTTGAGATATTGATATGAGTTTTGGTGCATGCAAATGTATCATTACAGGTCACATTTACATGTACAAAATTGTTTTCTAAAGCACTTACATCAGTGGCGTTCGTGCCGGCAAGTCTATATGTTTAGCGAAAAAAACTGAGGGCCACTGGTTTTACAAAAAATAGTATGGCTTCCTTAAAGCCATATTAATTTTACTGAAAAAGGCTTTCTTGGACTTTTTCTTTCTGATACACCGTTTTCAAAATAAAGATTATTTTATTAAAGCAGTACAATAATAAGTCATCGGACTTATCAGAAGGAAAAAGTTCAGGAGGCTCTTTTTCAGTAAAATTAATGTGGCTTTAAGGAAGCCATACTAATTTCTTTAAAAACCAGTGGCGCACAGGTTCTTTCGCTAAACATATAGAGACTTGCCAACTAAAACACGAGGTGAAAACGGAGCATTTCCGGACCCATGTTTATATACCCTTTTTTTCATATTTTTCGATGTAGAATCTGTCTTTAACTTTTCCTCACAACATTCTGTAACATCCTGCATATTATTAAAAATGTCTCGTTTCGGATTCGAAAACTCGTATTTTTGCGTCTCCTTATTTTGTTTACAGTTACATGTACGTTTTTTTTTTATTAATAAAAGAATACAAGTTATTTTTTAAAACCATGTCCTTATTCGGGAAATATTTCCCCGAATTACACTCGTGCATGAAAATAACCAGATAATTTAGCATTCGAGCGTGTTTTCTTAAAAAAAATGCTTTCGGTCATATTCATATTTTGGAAAAAGAGCCCTCCACCTTCGGTGTCGGGCCCTTCCTCCAAAATTTGAAAATGAACTCGTGCAGTTTTTAGGCAACACGCTGTCATGCAAAATTATCGGTAATTTTGATGCACTTGTGCAATTACTTCCGAAAATAAGCACGAAACTTCTACGGGTGACAAATTCATATATCTAAGAATGGCCGGCTATATCTCAAAAACTAGTTATCGTAGAGCTTTGGGTAAAAACGCTTAAGGGAAAACACTGGAAATTATTTTTGAGTTTCCAAAATGCCCGCTAGAGGATGTAACAGTCATAACCAACTGTAAAATTAAGATTTTCTTCGTATTTTGACTGATTAACAGGTATCGAAAATATCTGCATTTCTTACACATCTCCTGATATTGTTTCTTTGCAGAATGAAAACTATAAATTTTTGTTTCTTAAAAATAACTAGTTTATTAGATTTTTTATTCAAAATCTTGATAAGGTTTCAGAAACATCGATGCATCGTTGATGCCATTCCTACCTAATTATCATTGCATTGAAAATAAGCATGAAACATCAAACTATCCGAATATCCGATTTTTTTTCGAGTTTTGATTCCTTTTACTTATGTTTTAGGTTAGGTAAGAGATATCTAGTGCGGTTTTCACTGACATATTAGGCTCTTATTTGGCTGTCTTTTGTTTTAAAAAAATGGTATCGTTGCATTTAAATTTTTTTAGAAAATCTGACTTACTTGCGGCTATGTCAGAAAACGCCATCTAGCGGAGCCATTTTGAAGTTATTGACATTAAATTTCCGAAACTGTTCGAACAGCCCCCATCACTTTCCTTTAAGTGTTTAATAAAAAAATATCGAATTTATCTCGGCCCTAAAATGGCAATGCATTATTACACTATTTCTAATTTAAGAAAATTTTGCATTTTAAAATTTAAAATTTAAGATAGTTATTACGCCCCCTGGCTACCGCTTCTAAAGATATTAGAATATCTTTAGACGGTGCCCTGGCGACCATTTTGGAAACTTAAAAATAATTTCCAACATTTTCTCTTGGCCGCTTTGTCATATTTTTTTTTACCGTAAGTCTTTACGACAATTAGTTTTCGAGATATCCATTCTTAGTTGGCCACCCGGTATAAGCACGATGCGCTGCCGAAGATTTGAATTGAAATGGACGATTGGTTCATAATTTCTACTTTCTTATGGTTGAATCGGTGAATGTTAATTCAGTGGTGAATAAAATACCTGAAAAATGCACAGAGAGCTACGGAAGGATGTAATCACCTATAGGGTACAAAAATTGTATAAAACATTTTCTGGAATTTAGAATCTTGGGCAGAACAAAAACTATTTGTAAGAGGGGAAATAATAAGAAGAAAAGTTAAACGAAGACGAAAAGTTGCAACTAATCGAATAAAGAAGCAGTAAATTGTTTTTGGCGATCAGATTTGATACACGATAACTGTCGAAAAAATTAAACAATTTAGATGCCATTTTCTGGACGCGTACGTTTTAACGGTCTTTTGAACCCTATTGGCGAGAATGGGAAAACGGTTTTTTTTTTGGGCGTGTAGGTATATTTTTGAAAAACCGGCCACGTTGGGTCGTTCTAGCGTTCTAGCGCCGAAAAAGTCGTGAGGATCAAAAAAGCTGGAACGAAAGTGAATTTCTAGGAAAAAAACTATCTATAAATACTTCTCTGCATCCAAAATCCTATCGGAAAAATGAATTTTTTAGGGAAAATGCAAAAACATCGATTTCTAGGTCTAAAAAATGATGGTTTTAAATTGTTTTTCAGAAAAGTATTTTTTTTTTTTTTAGAAAAGCCAGAACTATATTAGAGGATACTTTGGAAATGATGATATTTTTTATACAGGGGAGTCTAGTTGAATTTAAACTTTTCGCCATTTCGAGTTTTGCCACATGTCACCACTTAATTTTATTACTGGAAAATCAAATAATCTGAAGCAACCAAACTTCCGTACATTAGAGAGGGGGAATATGAAGAGAACGTACCAAAACATTGCATCGATCCGATTGAAAATACCGAATTAGTAATTTTTTTATTTTCAGTTTGAGAAATCGTCTTAAGCGTAAGTGCCAGTCAACCCATAGCTATTTTCAATAAATCAATCTCAGATTCGTAAGATCTCTGCTATAAAAAAGTACTAATTTTACGTACGAAAGCGGGAAATACCAGAAACTCGCAATATTTTTTCCTTTCAATATATCGGCAAGTTTACAACTCTGAATAGATTAGATTAGCTTGCTTTTGATGCGTTATGGGAAATTTGAAAGATTACGTCTTCCAATATTTTGACATAACATTTAGGTTAAAATATGTAGATTTATGCATTTAATTTCCTGAAATCTCATTGAAAACTGTTTGAAGCCGGATAAATGGGCCGCCAGGAAAATGTGGAGATTTTTGAGTGATTAGAGGTCGTTTCTGGTGGATTTTATGGCAGTTTTCCAGGTAAAATTTTACTTTTAGCATATCGATGCGTCTAGTTTTAAGTCATTTAAAATGATTGAAAATAGGAAAATGGTCCAGGAAGGGAGAATTTGGACATTTTTCATGCGATAAGCAGCGGTTTCTGCCCATTTATGGGAGATTTTGAGGTAATATTTTACTTTAAATACCGAAGTTGTAGCAAGTAATAATGTCAAAATGTAGAACACAAAAATACTTGTATTTCATGATATTAATCTTATATCGTTGAAGTTTTCACTTCTGTCGTGTGATCTTAAATACACACTCTTTTTTTTTAAATCAAGCTGTTTGAGGTAAAAGTATAATATGCACTGCGTTTACACCTTAAATTTAAAAGAGATTAACTTTGTTCTTAAATTAGATTAGCTCAGTATGAATCGTAAAATAACTGAAAAATGCCATTACTTCTTGAAAAAAAGTACCTTTCAATGCAACCTGTATGCAGTGGCGTACACAGACTTGAACCTTGGGGGTGGGGGATATAATTTTTTTTTCCAAAAAAATATATTTGTTGATAATTGATAATGGGAATAGTGATAATAATATCATTAATATCAAGCATTATAAAACTAATCCAAGCGCCTTGGCTTGAGAGCAAGGTCGTCAATTATTTCTTCAGTAGATGATATTCTTCTCTATGAACTGACAGCATGGCAAGTCTATTAGCCTCACTTGGGCAGCACTATTTATTAGATACGTTTTTATCCGTTTTAAGGTAGAAAAGGTCCTTTCTGGAGTCGCAGTGGACACTGGCAACGTACAATTTTTGTAAAAAGTTTGTGAACATTTAGGTAGGGTAGGCATGTTGACTACAAACTTCCAAGCAAGTCAGTGCCTGCCACTTGTTTTTCACTTCGGAGCACTTATTTAATTAAATGTTCGTGCCATCGTGCCACATTATGATTTCTGATTTGATATAATTTTGGGAATATCAGGTAGGTACAAATCAAGAAGTTTATCATACTGGTTATTTCCTAGTTGCTTCGCCTACTGATGAAGGTGATAATAATAAGTTCATAAGTCCCCTAAAAATATTTTTAGGATTTATAAATCTTTCTTTTAGCTGGTTAATGAAAAAAATCTAAAAAAGGTAAATAGATAGTAGGTATGCAGTTCAAAAGTAGTCAACAACTGGCGTTTCTGAATTTATAATAGGATTAGCTCGATTTTTTCTGTGTCTGCGTTATTCTTTTTATTTTAATTTCGGCACCAATATTTAAGGCAACTTTTTAAAAAAACAGTAGGTATACAGGGTGTTATTTAAGTACGTGGGCAAACTTCAGGAGGTAACTCCTTGAGTGATTTTAGCACGAAGAGTTGATATAAACATAGGTCCGGACATGAATTGTTTTCAAAATACAGGGTGTTCAAGTTTAAGAAAAACACGGTAGTGTACGCCACTGACTTCTTTCTAATTTTGGTATTTATTTCGGATTAAGGAACTAAAAATACAACTTTTTTGTCCCATGAATTAATTTCGTATCTTGCTTACTTTTTAGGGAAAAAAATAAAAACCACTATTGTATGTCCTTAGACTATATCATACAAAAAGTGATTTTTTTATTTTTTCTCAGAAACTAAGCAAGATACAAAGATAACACAAGGGATAGGAAAGTTTGGGTTAGTATTTTTAGTTGCTAAATTTGAAAAAAATATTGATTTTTTAAAAAAGTGGGTGGCTTACATTTTTTATCAAAAATATCCGGAAGATTGACTTCCTGGACGCCACTGGACTTAATAATAATTAATCTAATTATCGCTAAATTAGCTCCTTGTTACAGTAAATACTACTGCCGAATTTTAACAAAATCGACCGAAGGAATATTAAGATTTTTACAAAAAACACCTATGTTGGGGTTTGGAACCTCCGTTAAATTTAATAACACCCTGTATAGACATTGAAAAAAAAATATATATAAAATATAAAACATAGCATTGTTAAAAACGCGTTCAAACTGTTCTTCAGCATTGTGTCGTAGTTATTTAAAGCATGAAATTATATTTTATGTGAACACGACAGCTTCATTTAAATCCGTGTCAACTTTTTGCAGGATACGACAAAGTGGCAATCCAAAACTAAATATTTGTTTAATTACTTGGAGTGCTATCAAAAATTCTGAGTCAAAAACACTATTTCGCAATATTGGTGGACTTCCAGAATATCTCCAACTAGATATTTCGTCAAAGCTTTCAACTAAGTACGTGTAAAGTTTTATAAAATCCTGTAATAGGTACTTCATATTTAGATATTCATCGAGTGACGCAGAGCCACTTTAAGATTTTTGCAGAAGAATTTTCATTTGATTCTTCAATTTTCTTTAAAAGAACATTTTTAGGCTTTGGTGTATTAAAAATCATATAATCTTTCTATAGCTCCATCACAATATCATATCTGTTGCGCTATGAAATGGCTAAATTCAGTGAATGTGCGGCAGAATGGCTTTGGACATCTTTGACGAATAAATGCTTAGACTCCATCCAGACATATTATAAGGTACTGGCTCCACCATTTCCTTGTCCTTATTAAGTAGTTTAAATCTATCCCAAAACATTTTAAGCTATTTAAAATAATTACGTTAGTTAAAGTTTCGTCAGTCAAACTATCAGCGGGAAAAATATTCGTGTCTACTTTTTTATCACTGACCGATCTGACACGAATGCTCACTTGTTTAGTTGTTGAAATATTTGTTGTTTCATCAGCAAGAACAGCAAGCAAATGCTATTAATCAACTGTTTTAGCATAATATTATTTATACTGGCTGATAATCTGGTTTTTAATTCTCAGGCTAACATATATTTCTCTTTTCTTTGACATTTCCAGAGTTTTCCGTAGTACTTTCGGATTTCTCAAAAATTTCCCTCATTCTTTGAGCTGTCGTCTATTTTTATTCATTCGGAATCTCTATGCCCTCTAAATGAAATTTCCTGACGGCCACAGAATATTATCACCTCAATTATTGGTCTAATTTTATCGTAATTTTGCTTTGCTTATTTTATTTTCTATTTCCTCTTGTATTTTCTGTAGATTTTCATAGGCACAAATAGAATCTTTGTGATATTTAGTTGTCTGGTGAGCAACGAATATCTATAAAAACCAAAAAAAAAATATGTATAAAATATTGCAACTTAAACAATTTTCGTTCCGTGACCAGTATCAAATATTTAAAAAAAAATTCATTTACACCATAAAACCTGGACCTAACATAAAAATCTTTCAAAATAAATTTTAAAATAAAAAGTTGCGTAAAAACCATTTTACTTTCTTTCTATTTACCATATTACAGTGTCCTCTCCTCATAGTATTATTAATAATGGCAATGGCAATAACAATTTACATAACCTTTACAACAGCACATAATAACACTTACCTGCTTTGCTTCCTTCCAGTTATCCATTTTTTACATTTACTAATGCCCCCAATGTTGTAACCAGCCTTGAGAGTTGGGTGTCAAATATGTAACCTTACTTGTTAGTTGCTCATTAGGCGGTCCATATGCCAGGTTTACTCAGCGGATATATTTTTTTTAAAGGTGTGGGTCTAAGTCTTGGCCGTTAGGTGCGGGCGCCACTAAATTTTCTTACTATAAATTTATCAATGATTATGATCCTTGAAAATAGAGTAATAAAATTTAGAAAATACCCTGTGGTTATCAATTCTCTCAAAAAAGAATACCACATCTGTCAAGTGGCGCTACAAACGGATGTCCCTCTCGAGCAGGTTGGAACACTGGAAGTAAGGTAGCGAGAATATCGATAACACAAATCGACCAGTAAAAGGAGAAAATAGCACTACTGTAATTAGTAACATCTACAACGTTATAATGTTTGTCCTCCGATTCCTCCAGTTGTACCAAAAAACACGCAATATTTACAAAAAACATTTTTTTCTTTTGCCGAATGCAACTGACAAAGTCAAATTAAATTCAGTCAGCCATTTATGTTGAAAACTAAGTTTGATCTTTTTTCTTTAAATTTATCTAAGACAGGAAAATCATGTGATGGTGGCGGAGTCCAAAGTGTTTGAATTGTTTTAATTTTATCTGTTATTGTACCAGGTAGAAAATGACTAATATCGTCTGGATGAATTTGCTCCAGAGTTTTAACGTGTTTACCAGTAGTAAATGTGGTATTTAGCTGGAAGGAGGAATAATTTCCAACTGCTGTTGTTGATGCACTTGCACTTGATGCCCCCTCATCCTCATCATCGTTGCTGCTTAAAAAACTTGATAAATTGCTTTGTTTCATTTAAAAAAAAATACGAATTGCGAATTACGTAGACAAGGTAGGTCGAATTATAGTATAATCACGATTCACAAATCACTATAGTCGCACATGAAATAATCAAACCAAACCCAAACAAATCTCATCGGGGGAATCACAGGCAAAATTCGAGCGAATGTCGTGAGTGCACGAAATAGCGCGATAATGCGGCAGTCAGGCACTAACGTCTAGATTCGGCGGTATACCTTTTTGCAACCATGCGCAGTTGCGTTTTATGATCAGCTGTTTGCGACGTATCAAGGAAGGTCGAGAATTTAAAGGAGTATATACTGTTAACTTCACGCATGGCCAACCCAAACTAAACCAAACTAACCGAACCTAACCCAAATGTACAAAAAGATGCAAACATATCCTTAAACCGACGGGATTCGTACTCGAGACGTCCTATCGGAAACCCAGGATCTAACCACTAGACCACGAGATCTCTTGAAAGCATTTCGCTGGACCGTATAGACATGGGTAAATAACGCAACGTCGCAAAACAGCTGATAATAGACTGCAACTGCGTATGTTGCAAAAAGTTATACCGCTAAAATTAGACGCTAGTCGAGAGCGCAACCAACAAAAGCTGCTTTCTCACGAGTTTTAAAAAACTACACATATCAGTACTGTAAAATGGATAAACAGTGCGTTTTTGAACTCATATCATAGACCTTTACATGCTAAATTTTCAACCCCATGTTAAGGCCTCTTCTACTAACGGTATCGATACACCTGAAACTTAAAACGGGTTCTTAAATTAGGTCAGCTCAGTAAGTATAGGCATCCTAAAATATCAGGATAATTATTTTTGATATAAGTACATGGTGTTTCAACGAGGACTGAACAGGGGCTTATTATTGACCTTCCTTGTATTTTTAAAACAAACCAAAGTAGCAATTCGATGTATTTTTTTCTGCTAAATTCAAAAATTGAACCAAAAAACATTTGAATCCAAAACAAAAGACTTCCGCCATGGATGAACTGTTTTGAAATGGAACACCCTGTATAGTACTACATTTTTAGTCTCTAGAGAAATCTAAACACATTTCGTGTATAATATCCTATACCTATCTTTAGCTGTTTACGAAATATTGACCGCTGAAAGTCGGGCATTTTGACAGGCTCTAAAATCTAAACTGCACCAAATCAAAGAAAACGGATTGCACATTCCTATCTTACGCATATCGAATGATAATTTAATGAATAATTTAACTGGAAGTTTAAAAGTGCCGGTTAATTTTTTCCGTGGGTTAAATTTGAAGTTATTGTCAATCTATAGCTTATGAAAACCTAAGATAGGAATGCATAAACCGTTTTCTTTGATCTAGTGCGGATTAGGTTTTAGAGCCTGTCAAAATGCTCGACTTTCAGCTGCACCCAATTTAGGCATGGAGTGCATTTGACCATACATATACGCTACAAGACATTCCTGACAAAGAACGCAATACCAGTCATCACCCTTTGCCTCTATGATAGCATTAGTCACATTAACTATAGGGGAGGGAAGTGCTTTCTTTTTTTTGCTGTTGTTTTACTTTTTAATTTTGTAGGCAAAGGCAAATCTTATCTTATTGGTCTCTTTACTGCAGACTTTGCTTTTATTATCCACGATGGTTTTTCTATTTCAAACTCTTCTTTATACTTCGTGGTATATATACTATTGCGTGTTGAGCATTTTTGGGCACCCGTCGTTTGTTTTCCAATCCGGTAGGTTCTGGCAAACAAATAAGTTTTTCAAAGGAAGTATGTACATAACTTTCCGTGGTTGCAACCACTGTCACATGTTGGGTACTTTTAGGCTATTGTCGTTCATCAACCGATCCGCTAGGTCCTGACAAGCAACTGATTTCTTTAAAGGTACTATTTAGAAAACTGTCTCTTGAAATTAATTTAGAAAGTGGAACATCATCATTAGAAGGATCATCTTCAGCGTGTTCGATGTGATTTTTATTTACTTCTGGTCTGGTGGTTACTCAGTAAAGCATCACGTCCAGTGAATATTAATAAAAACGAGTATATTTATAGTCCATATACCGAATTTAGAAAATCCATTAATTGCAAAGCCAATCGTAGCAGCTTTTCAATAATTTTGTCTCTTCTAGACCTTTGGAAACTTTCGCGCATCCACTTTTCAACTTCCTGATTGTAATAGACCCCCATGGTATTGATAATCGTAGAAGAATGACGTCGTGTTCTTAGAGTGCGTTGTGTTCTCATCCAGGACTAAAATTACTTAATGTTCGTTTGTTGGCATGGGTCGCAGTACTTCAATAAATCTACGTGACCACACGATGAATAACTCAGTGTTAATGTATCCTGAACTGTAGAAAACCCGGGCCCATCTACATTAAAAATCCTTGTCTCGTCTGATTCTGGTTGCCTCAAGGATAGTTTTCAATGTATTTTCATAAAATTATAAAACCATGCCTTACCGGCTATCCGTCTTTCTTTGTTAAATCTATGGAGCAAGGCATTTTTCTGTAAACTGAAAGACCGCTTTTCGTATGTCTTTGATGGTAAGATTGTACAATAGATACTTACTGATGATACTGCGTAAACACATTTTTAGATAAACACAAAATTACGCTTTTATGGGAGACCGGTGGTTACAGCTGTTGATCAGTTGGGGGGGTCAGAAGCCAAGGGCACAAATTACCCATAAACAGATACGAAAGCTTTGTCGAAATGTTTGATGTTCGTTGGCCGAAGTTTTATCGCGAGAATAGGGGAATGGAATCTTATACCGCACCAACAATATGAAAATTAATGACGGCGACAGAAACATACATAGTTTAGCGTAGAACGGCCAGAACTGATTTTGAATATGCTCTAGTATTATAAATAATTGTGCCTCCTTCCACCTCGCACATGTGGATGAGGGAGGAGCTTCGCATAATATATTGTGTCCGCGCCGCGGCATCGTCTTTCGTATCTGTTTATGTGTAATCTGTGCCAAGGGGTCCAAGTGACAAAATTAAAGTTTTGAGAAAACTTGACTTGAAGTATTGTTCCATTAAAAAATGCATGTGCTATTTTATGATTCCGTTCTCATTAGATACTTTAAACTTAATGATTTAAAAATCCTTTAATGTATTGTAAACCTATTTTTTAGTCTGTATATAGGCTTTTTTGCAAGTTAAAACGTATAGACTTGTCACTTGAACCCCTCTCCTTCTAAAATAAAACGCAAATTTTATAATGTAGGAGCGCTTATTACAGTGAAAAAATCATGAACGGAACATAAAGAAAACATATTAATCGGTTTCTGAATCGGACTCGAAACTTTCGTAAGTGTCTGGATCTTCTTCTTGGGTTTTATTTGCTTTTTTTTGTTGAAGCCTTCAGGTTTTTCCTTCATAAGACAGATCTTTGTAAAATTTATGATGGGTAGGGGGAACAAAAGGTAAGGGCTTCATGAGATTCTGATACTTGGCCAGTGTGATTTGTGGTGGGTTCGGATGCAAATTTAGCAATACTACCGTGACTGGTGGAAGTTTTGGGCGTCCGGATGTAGTCTTCTCGTTTTTTTTTTATCAGGTCCTTTATATGAAATGGAAAGTCTTGGTTGTAGATTTCTTTGTAAAACAGCTTGTACGGTTGTTCTTTTTCGAAATGCAGCCACTGCATCTTACTTAGGCCTACGATATTCGATTGCATGTAGTTGTCCATTGGAGATACTGATTTAAAGTCATCATCAGTCATTTTAACCACCATAAATTTGCGACTAACACCTCCCACAAAATGTATCCAATTATCAGGGGGTAAAGAGATGCATAAGTTTCCTTTTTGCTTTTTCTATGAGCGCAAAATCTTGGTCGCACTCCATAATTGAATGACTCGAAAAAAGAAATCGGTGATCTACGCTTTTGATATGGGTATGTTGTACAATGTATGTCCATAATTTCACAATCTTTTTGTTTTTGTTCTGCCCACCGCAATTGTCACTGAAAGCGTCTATATGAGTAAGTAAGTAAGTTTCTGGCAAACACTGAATATACTTATTTCAAGAGACATGATAGCACTTCCTGGGAACCTTGGGCTGCCTCTCCCTCATGTGTAATGTCACATATACATACTTCCAATACCGGTAGCTAGATCATGTATTCCAAAGATGTAAAAGTAAGTCCAAAGTTGACGTAAATAGTAGACTTTGCTGCATGTCAGATATGGGGTTTTTTGAAGATCAAAACATATGGCTCGACGACTTTGGGGGAATTCTTTTGCTAAGTTAGTGGCGTGAGTCTTCAAGGCTTTAACAGCGGACACTTTTCGTAAATGAATCTCTTGATCGCGAACTAAGACCTTCTTTTCTTCAGAATCTGGACTAAGGGCATCAATTTTAATTTTTAACATATCGCAGGTTGAGCAGGTGTCTGTAGAAGGCCGGTGAAAACTGAGGTTGAACTGAGTGTTGAATATGTCACGGTATTTGCTGATTTTCCAAGGTTCTGCTCGTCGAATTCTTTATACAAAACGTACATTTTTGAAAGATTTAATTCAGGCGGTAGATATTTTCGATTTGGATGGCCTTCCTTGTATAATGGCTAATAAACTTAGGAAAGGAATTTATATGTTCCTTTACTAAATTAATTTTGTCCTCACTTAGTTTATTTTCCGGAGGATGACGACCTCTGTGATCCGTATTTGGCATTCCTGTTTCTCTCATTTTACTGATAACATTATAGAACCTCTTCTGAGAAATATCTAACGTACAAAAAAAAAACTGCTTGCAAACACGAAAATTTTTCAAAGTTATAATCGTGCTAATATTTTTCTGAGAAGCTGCTTATCGATTGTGTCGTTTAGGAACCTCCTTGGAAACACATGAAGTACCTAATGGATGAAGTTTGCAAGTCCCAACCATTTTGCTTTTTCCCAAGATGCCAAAAGTCTGAAAATATTGACACGGTACAATCACAAGTGTGAGCATAAGGTTTCATTGATTTGCTTCATGAACTTCACCCAGTCGGCGCCGCGTACTTTTCGCCAGAATTACGCTTTAGCTTTGCTTCGGAACTCTTCTATCATCCTGCTACTTTTCACATCCTTTTCTTTGATGTACTTGCCTGAGGTTCATTTTTTGCTATGCTATAAGCTCTGAATCTGAAGTAGAGTGTGAACCCTGTGAACATTCATTCGGATTCGGAACACAGTCCATGTCGACATCGGAGTTATCACCAAACGGATCTAAAATTCAAAAAAGTATACCAATCAAAACATATTTCAAGAAATTATCTAAGCCTCTGAGAATTTACTACTTTGGTTTTCATCAGAACTATCAATTTTTTTATTAAAAGGCTTCAAAACAACAATAAAACCACAAAAACTCAAGAAACTTAACCTCTTCCACTATACGTGTTAAATCAACTAAATATACTTACTGCTATTTGACAAGCAAAGTGCACTTAGTTCCTTTTGCCAGTTAAACATATGGGTGAATTATTTAGCTAGTTTATTCAACGCTTCAAAGATGGCAGCACCCGTATTGAAATATACTTAATTCTCTTTGCCATGATATAAAATAGTATTTTAATTTTCAAGTTTTACACCGAGTTTTACACTCAAACACATTTTAAAAAAAATGTCACTTGAACCCTTTGGCTTCTGACCGCCTCAGTTATTGTTTTGACGCCAAGAGGTGTCAAACAAGCTAGTTAGATGACGCTAGATCTAGAAGTTTACAATTTAATAAATATTGAGGTGGTAACAATTGAAAAACCGGTGCAGTATAACCGACTTTATTATATCCTAACTATATTATTTACTTGACATTTTCTGTCTCTAGTTTTATTCTAAGTACCAATTCTATTCTTTAGTTATCGTTATTACGTTATTGTTAATATGCAGCGTGTACTGTATAAACTAAGAAAAATATTACAGACCTATCGTTTCACAAAATTACGTAAACTAATTACACACTACCTAATTACAGAAATACCTGCCACAAAATTTTACCAAATTAATCATAAAAGTAGTTGGTCAAGTTTCCATAACATCCACCCAGTTCGTTACATCATTAAACCCCAAAAACAAAAATAAAAGAGACTTAAATGGGCAAACGCAATACGCGCTTCATAACACATAACCCGCCTCCCCTCCACATCAATAATCAAACAAAATAAATCATATCCGAAAAACCCATACCACCTCATAATCGCTCGTAAAACACTTGGCTGTTATGATCCTTATTTAAGGTTTAACGGTTGCGGTCCCTTTTTATCTCCATCTCACATACTCGATCTCATTTTTACCCATTTAATTTTATATCTTCCCCTCAAAACCGATGACAATCCCCCCACTTTTAACGCTTCTTCATCAGTTCCCCTTCTCATCTTCCTAACCAAGGCTTATCCCGCCTTGTTAACCCTTAACGATGCCTTAACGTGCCTAGTAAAGGTGTCGCTCCGCCCACAAGGAGGCGGAGTTTACAACCAATCAGTGCAACGACGTGTGTGGTCCCTGTAAAGGATCTTTATTATATCCATGTTGCCAATTTAGCGATTTGAAACGCCGCCGCGCCGTTGAGCAGCTCTGCGGGAGCTAATCGAACAGTTTCGTTGGGAATGTGAGGGTTGGAAGGAGATAGAGATAAGACCGCTGAGCTGGTTTGATCCGGGAGATTGTGTGTTGATGGGATTAGGAGGCCAGGGACGGATTTGTAGTGTATTTATTAGCATATATAGCCTATAAATATTTCTTTAAGTTAGAGATATGATAATTGGATGCATCATTAAATAGAATTTGGCAAGGCAAAGTACCAGACTGTTCTACTTCAAGTAATACAATAATAACATGCTATAGTATAATCATGCATTGACTATCACGTCTACGATAGCACCATGTCGAGCATAGTGTAAAGGCGGCCTGGTATGATTTGATCAAATATTTTAACACTTAAGGTATGTAGCTACCTATATAATGTTAATTATTAGTACTTTATACCATCATTATATCATATTTACTTTCTACGTCTAAAGGTAATGTCATAATCACAATTCTCCATTCCGAGATCAATTATTGTCAATCTTGTGATAGGCTTGAACTGTCAAAGTGACAGTTGGGTGCCATTTTAATTTAATTTTCCAATTTGGTAGTGTCGTTTTCTATTGACAGCCAATTGAATGTATCAAGCAAGCTGTCTCAGCTTACGTTTAACTCTTACCTACTTTCAAAAACACATTTTTGTAATTTCTGTAAATGCTAAAAATTAGCTGTAAATTTATGATCCCAAACTTCTCATTATTATATTTTATTCAATTGTATATGATTGTTTAGGTACTTTCAAAGAAGTTTCAATATCAAATATTAGTCTTTGTTTTTTTTAATGTTTGTTTTTGGTGAGGTTATTTAAGTCAAATTTTGGGGCTATTTGGGTCTGTGCAGTAACATTTAATAGATAGGTACTTACTTTTTACTTAAAGTTGTGTTTATTTTCAGAATGGTTAGAAACTATATACGGACTTATAAGGCGAGATAAAAATTATTTACCTTAGTCCTCTATAGAACATGATTTGCGCATAAAGCTAACAGCACTGGCTTGAGGCATGAATCAGGCGGATGCTGTAAACAGATACAGATACAGATAAATCTGCAATTATTGCTAAAAATGTTTGAGAGAAAACAAAGCACAAAAACAATCGGGTCATCCCATGAAGCAAGTGCATTTGTCTATGATCTAAAAAGAGCACCTGATTGGGGATTTCCATACATGATAACTGAAAAATTTGAGGCAAAGTTCCATATTTCACAAATAACAGCCCAGAATATGAGTGGGCAAACAGATATTTAAAAAGGCACAAGGATGAGTTGCAACCCCCGTCAAATCGAAAATATATCCTATATAATCGTGCCTAACTCTCGAAACACTAGATGGTTTTTTGAATAACCTCGAAACATCAACTGCTGCAGTTAACCCCAATTGCTTCATAAATTATGATGAAATAAATGTTACAAATGACTCTGATTCGAAGAAAATTTTTTTTAAAAAACGCTGCAAATATCCAGAACCAGTAGGTACTATATAAATGCCACTGAGACATGAATCAGTATTATTTATGCTCCTACGGTTTCTGAACATGTAGGTATTACCACCTTTTGTGGTTTAGAAAGCCGACCATTTTTAGGATACCTGTAAAGGTGGAGGGCTACCAGGAACAGGTTTTAACCGTTCTCGTAATGGTTGGTTGGATGCGGTGTATTTTGAAGACTAGTTTTCTTCGATCATTGTACCGTATCTTCGTAATAAAAAGGGGGTTGCCATTGGAGACAATCTTTCTTCTCATTTTTCAGAACGAGTGCTCAAGACCTGCCAATGAATTCAAATAGATTTTGTAGGTCCATTTTCCAATTCAACTTACTTGCTGCAACCGTTAGATGTGGGTTTTTCAATAGTACGTAAACCCCACGCAAAACAAATAATGATCCCGAGTCGGCCCGAACGAGTTTCGTTATTTATCCTTGTCTATACGCCGGTCTAACGAAATGCTTATTCCATGACGTCGTCTAGTGTTATGATCCTGGGTTTCCGCTATGGCGTTCCGCGTTCGATTCACGTCGGTGGTAAGAGACTTTTTGAAGTGAAACTTCTTAACGCGCGCCGGGAGTAAAATTTGAAAGTCGCGACACACGACGAGCGATACACGACGAGCGACATGCCGACATGACCTGGTCGAACGAAAAATATGAGAATATTGTTATTGTGATACCTTTGTTAGTTTACAAGCAAAAAATATGGGATTTTCTCCATTACCTTGTCAAGACAAAAGCGAAATTTTTTTGAAGAATATTTTTTTTTCATTTAGGCCTTCCCTTTTTGTTAATTGAGTGGTATATTTAAAAAAACATACTTTTTAACCAAATCCGATACGATATGTATAAGGCTAGGACGTTTAAGTTTAAGAAGTTTCACTCCAGATATGCGCACATAGTGCACACGCTTTTATTCATCATTTTTTTAAGGTTATGTTTGTTTATTTTTGTAAAATTGGATTAGTTTTGGTTACTCTGTTTGGTTGCGCCCCGGAGTGACCGAAGCGAGCGGAGGGCCATGCGTGAAGTTAAGAATGACTTCAAAATTCGTTCGGGCCGACTCGGGGTCATTTTTCTTACGTGGGGTTTAGCTCCTAGTATTCACGCCATTAACGAAATATTGGAGAATTATTATTCTTATAACATTCAAAAAATCTTAAGGCCTCAAAGGTCATTGTTAACCAAAGATTCATTTCTCGCCTTTTTAGAAGAATTGTATGAAAGAAGGAAATATCATAGCCGGATTTCACAAAACTGGAATTTTTCCAATGGGCCCTAATAAACCTAAGAAAAGATTGCCTAAAGCATATGAAAATGACAGCAAAGGAAAAACTGCATATTTATTCGAAATGAACATGTCGATACAGATAATTTATTGTTTGTCACCTCCCATTACAAAGGGAAGTGAGAAAATGTTCACTTTGAATTTTAGGAAGATCCAGTGTGAATGTTTTTTAATTTATTTAAATTGTTATGTTTAACCCCTTAACTACCTAATATGAAACAAAAAAAAAAACGTTTAAGATGAGGTTTAAGTTTTGCTTTGTTAAATAAGTTATATTTCTTCAGTAATCTTTCTATACCTTCTATAGGTTGGAAGACCTAACATTAAATTATTTTGCATTTAGAGAATTAAAAAAATTAGTAAAAATATGCAAATTGCAAATGCAAAAGTCTTAATTCGACTTAATATATTTTTTTTTGGGAATTATTTTATTGATACAGTTAACTCCATATCGACGCAATATTTGGGTATAAGGCCAAGCATAAAACCAAGTAACGTACTGAGCCCAAACAGCACCACCTACAGGCGCTATTTGAATCGCTCAGAAAAAAATTTATATACATTCCCTTTCCATAATAATATATGTCTTCAAAAGACCGCAAATAATAGGACCTAATGCATGAAACCGGCAGCTTTGGCTTTGAGGCATAGAACTTTGGAATATCTTTGCTTTGAGGCCTAGGTGCCAGGTATTCGATTCATAGATTGTGTAGTTCCTTAAGTGAAACTTCTTTAGCGAGGGTAAGTCCGAAAAAGTGAAAATAAAATAGAACGGAAATTAAAGTGAAACACTTTAACGAAGCCAGTATAACTAGAGGGCTGAAATTTTCAGGACATCTAGCCGGAAATGAGGATCATGGACGAGGATCTTAGCCGGCTCGGCGCTAAAGAAGGTTTGAAATTGGTGTCGCTTTTTCCGTTTCCTTCTTTCCGTTTCATCGAGCCTCCGATCGAATCTCAAATCACATTCAACGGCGCTAAAGAAGTTTTCATTTCAAAAACAATGCTCAAGCGGTAGAAGTGAAACCTTGATAAAACTAAATCAAGCGGTCACCCATCCAAGTACTAACCACGCCCGACGTTGCTTATCCTCAATGAACGGATGACAACTACTTTTTACCTTTTACTCTTGGCAAACATGTAACAACTGTATACTGTGTTCTATTTCATTTTCTAGCAGGCTGCATCCTATAGATCTATATCTTTTTATTAGTGTCGCTTTTTTCGTTTCTGTTTTTCATCGAGTCTCAAATCACTCCCTTTCTTAGGCGGCTAATGGCGCTAAGAAAGTTTTGAAATTGGTGTCACTTTTTCGTTTCCTCGTTTCTCTTTCATAAAGTTTCAAATCACACCCCAACGGAGCTAACGAAGTTTTCACTTCAAAAACAAATTCCTGACCGATATCACCTACTTGTGAAATTATAAATCGCTATTCGAATATATCTTTAATGAAAACCTTTATCAAAAAATCAAGACCGTAGTTGTAGTTATTAAAAACAGTCAGACATTTGAGCCAGTAAAAGCTAATGCTTAATTAAGTATTTTTTCAAATCTACGCATACCAATGTATCGTATTTATTATGTTCGCTATCAAAATCAGAGTCTAAATAAATCAAAAGCCCTAATTAGTCGCTTTGATTAAGTATTCAATTAAAGCGAAAAGAAGAACAAAGAAACCGCAACAGCCGTTAATTAAATTAACGATTTTATTAATTTTATTTTGAACCGGCTCGCTCACGTCATGAGAAATGTACAAGTTTTTTAAACACCCGGTAACGAGATGTTAATTACGAGTTTATTTTCACAATCCTGATTATCGTATTGATCACAGTACGAATAAAACGATCACGATTATGGCTGCTACTGGGACAGAGCAGTAATATCATAGATGAATATAGCTATTGCGTTAGCTATATTCATCTATGATAATATAGATGTGTGATGTGAGCATGTTTCATGTTTCATTGCATAACGGATAACGGTATTTTACCAGATGCCGATGACTTCAAAATTATTACAATCTGATTTCAAAAGAAGCTAATGCATATTGAAAACTATTGGCTTTTAAAGTTAATTAGGTATTTCGTATTAAAATTTTGTCCTTTTCTTTTAATATAGGACGGTTTAATTAGTAATCTTAGTAGATAAGCGTCACAATACGGCTTTTCCCAGTCCTATACTTTAATTGATTTGTTAGATAAATATCACCTGTACTTTCAGTGGCGTAACAACGCAGCTTCGGCCCTGTGTTCAAAAGTCTTGCTGGGCCCTCGTTTGAGTAGTTTGATGTTATTGCTTTGCGCCCTAGGTGAAAATTTTTTGCCCCCGCATTTGTCATTTAGTTAAAATAAAACTTTTTTTAAGTTGAAAAAGGTATAAAGGGATTGTAAAAAATGTTTTGAACATTTCATAAAATTAGCAATGTTAACGTACTTAATTAAGCACTTAAAATACAAAAATAAATACAAGTTTTCTTAAATAATAACGTTGATAGTCAATCAAACAAATTAGCCAATCAACGAAAATAATAAAGTTGTAATAAATAGTATCTTGGACATTCTTGGATTAACCAGTATTGTTTTGGACCAAATACCATACATTTTATTTTAACTTAATATTTGCTGGGCTGACGGACGGAGCTCTAGCCTGCGAAACCTCCGTCCCTCGTTACGCCACTGCGTATGAATAGATACATTGAGTGCTCTACGACTAATAGTTCCTGAGATATGTCCTTTCTTATTTAGACAACCTGTACAGTATAGTAATAGCAGCGATAGAAAACGGGACGAATTCTATTTTTAACCTAAAATATCAGTGCATGTTCAACTTAATAAATGTATTATTAATAGCAATATTTATTAAGTTGAACATGCACTGATATTTTAAGATAAAAATAGAATTCTCTCGCTGTTACTACTATACTGTACAGGTTGTCTAAATGAGAAAGGACTTATCTCAGGACCTATTAGTCCTAGAGGACTCAGGTATTTTTTTTATAAAATAGGCCATAGCCATTGCTGACAAAAATTTTCAACTTGGTAAGTGGTCCGCTAGGGGCGCGCAAACAATTATCGAAAACATGTCATTATCTCTAAAAAGACGTAGTAAAAGTGTCCTAAAATATAATTTTTGAAATCTTGATATCATGAAAACATTTAGTTAGGGACTTTTTGCTCTTACTCTTCAAATAAGAGTTACAGGAGGGTCAAATTTGTTATAAACAAATGTCATATAACCTTTTTTTAATCGATTGCAACACGTTTTTCTTATTGAAGTTAAAAGTAAAGATTTTTAATTAAAAGGAAACCTAGCACCGGAGAGTCGTGGTACAAATGCCCGGCCCCGGTAGTGGTGTCGTAGAGCGCCACCAGTTTTTGCCAACTAAACTGAAAAAGCTCCGCTGGTGTTGTGCAGGGTGGCTAGGCGCGCTTATTAAATCAAAGGAACTCAATCTTAACTTAACAAGAAAACACAATCTATAATTTAAGGAACAATCTACTAAGTATTTTTTTTTAAACACAGCAACAATACTACAGTGAAATTTGCAATTTTAAAGACAAAGGATTGTCAACTGACTATTAACGTAATTGATAAATAGGGTACAATATGGAGATTGTACGGAGACCAATTCTGTTGTTGATACTCGGTACTGTATGCCTTACAACTAAATGCGCTAAATACTACAATATCCGAAGTGATCACTTTGGTTTACCCGTTTACCTAAGCTTATTATATTATAATTTTAAATGTAGCAATAATAATATGTAGCGATGAACGGCCACAATAATTAAATCAAATGACCCGATAAATGAATAAAAGAATAAAATTATAATAAACTATTGAAAGCTTGGCTGTCAGTGCTTGATTTATATTCAAATATTAGAAACAATAATTAATCGGCAAGAAAAATAAATGATTTAATGAAACTTAGCTCTTTTGAGGCACAATCCATAGGGCAAAATTCATTATAACAAATCACAAAAAAAATAAATAATAATACAGATAAATGCGATACCCGTTAGATCCGGTCGAACTCTGGTGGAGGCGCCGGGCGCCTGTTGGTACTGCTATGGCATTGGTCCCGAACTGGCAGAACCAGCAGAGGACTCGGCAATAAGATTAGCCCAGAGATAAGATTGGCTCTAGTGTAGCCGGGAGCTAGGATCTGTAGCCAGGTGATTGACTTGGCCCGGAGAAGGGACTTGTAGCCCGGTAATTGAACTGGTAGGCCTGGTAATCGAACTGGTAGTCCGGAATTAGAACTGCAGCGGGGTAGCCCGGTAGTAGAACTGGTAGCCCGGTAATTGAACCCTCGCTAGTGCGTGAGGGTTGCTAGAGAATCGACGGTCTCGGTTTAGTAGGAAGAGCTCAGAAGCTTCTAGTGCAGTAGTTAAATCCCGATAAATCGGTCGTGTCAAGTCACAAACAGAAACCACACAATATATCCCCAAAGAAAGGTCAGTATTAAATCACAATACTAAATGTTGAGTGTATAACTCCACTTAGAAGGACTCTCCTTTCGTTTCAGTCAATTTGCCTTTCTCCTTCCACGAGATTAAAGAACTACGTCAGATTAGCAAGCAGGGAGGAACTGAAAAATGCCAACTGATTCGATACAAGGAATAATTCTAAGGTAATAAACGACTTAATTCTCATTTATTATGATGGTAAAATGACGGCGAGAGACACAATTAATGCACTGAAATTAAATGGTCCAAGAAATACTAGAAAATGTACCCAAACGAAGTGATAAAATTTTAAAAATCGAAATCGACAGCAGCAATTATAGGAAATAGCCCATCCCTACTACCCAAAGATGCCAACGGAACCAACTGAAAATTGATAGTGCAGGCCGCGTGGAAAGATAAATATAAATATCTGAAACCAGCCGAAGCCAGATGTCCCAAGAAGATCTCAGAAATGATCAGCCGGTGATTGGAATTCAGCAACCGGGGGTCCCAAAAAGTTATGAAATATTCAAACCGAAAATTAAATATGAATCGACGGATCTAATGAAGAGTAAACGCAGGTTTTATTAACAGAATTCTTTAAAAATATAAACCGGTTTGCTGGCCGTTCTACGGTAATGTAATATAAATTAAGCAAAGCTATCCTAATAACCATAATATCCTATTTTAGTGAGGTTTGATCCAACCTAAGCGATCTGTGCTTCGCTTATCAACTAAAATAAATATAGGCACAAAGTGTAATAAAAGCTAATACAAATATATCGTTAACCTATATTTAGAATAGAGTTAATTTACATTAAGGAATACGGCAATTTTAAGCGTATTGACAGCAAATCGAATCAATAAATTTAGAGTTAATTAACCGATAAGTATTGACCTCTTTTCAATAATTCTTACCGTAAAATACAGCATTTTCTTTTGCTAAATGCGTCGTATAGAATGAAATTTAAAAATATTTGGACACTGGCCAAATCGGAATGTTAAACGATTTCAATGATTCAATGGTCATTTAAAAGGGTTTTTCCTGTTTAATAAAATGCTTAACAAAAATAAATCATAATAAATCATTTTGTCGCAGCTAGTAGGCGCTATACTAAAAAGTCGATAATGTTCTCATTTTTCTCGAAAATTTAAGATGTAATGAAACATTTTTTAAATTTGGATAGAAAGAGGATAAAAAAATTAAGAAATCCAGTGAAAACCGCAAGTCTAAGTATTAATCCTAGTCCAAGATTTAAATAAAAGAATATTTAAAAAAAAGAAAGATTTTGTTTTTGGGATAAAACACAAATAAAATGTCTTCTTATTTTTTTTACAGTAACACAAAGATAGTTAAAAATTAGTACCTACTTATTTGTTATTTAAAAGTACCTACCTAACTACCAACAATTTAAAAAATTCAACTATATACTATTTTATATTGAATGCTATCAGAACAACAGATCTAGGATTTCTAGATCTGTTATCAGAACGCAACCTCAGCAATCGCATTAAGAATATGCGCGTGAATTATTCTGAATAGAAACGATATAATGCAAGAACCATTACAAGATTGACAATATCAAATTTAATGTCGAGAACAATTTAAAAACGCAAGACTTAGGACTAAAATAAAATGGGTAAAATAAATAAATCGTCTAATGTCTTTCAAGACATCAACTCCGGATCGCCGACGAGACGCACAGCTCTCTTCTGAATGGAATCCAGCAGCCTTAGTTAGGTGCGGCACCCCAGATGTGTGAGCAATATTCTAAGCATGACCTTATTTACGCTTTGTAGAGAAAGAGCAGCAGCTGCGATATATACAGTTTTTTGTTGGGAAATAGAGCACCAAGCTTCTGCGAGACTGATTTTGCGATGTTAGCAACGCGGTCATGCCTATGTCCGATTGACGAGGATGAAGGAATGATTGATCCTGCCATAATTATGTTAAGGCACGCCGTATTAGCTTTCTTGAAGTGGACCAAATTCCTATCGCCTCATCAGGCTCGAACTTTTTCCAGATCTTGATTAATTGTTGTAATCTGCTCCTGTTTGGTTTAATATACGATGTCCATTAGTTTACCTATAAATAAAAATCCAAGCAAGTTAAGTCGGGTTATCGTGGTGGCGAATGAAATAAACTTGTCTGACCAATCCACCTATCCGGGAAGATTATATCCAAATAGTTTCACACGTTTCGGTAAAAGTGTACCGGGCTTCCGGCATGCTGGAAAAAATATCATAGCGAGGGTAAGGAGGGGAATAGTTTCGAGCAACACAGAAAAGTTGTATTTCCAATGAGAGGCTCTTTAAATATAAATGGCCCAATAATTATTCCCTATATTATCCCGCACCAGACATACCACCTACCTTGATCTCAAACCTCTCGCATTCAGTGAGGCTTTGCTGATGCGCATTATAAGATCCTTTACGCAAATAGTGCACTATATAAACATCGGCCTTTCCCATTGGTCGATCAGCATGGCCCACCGCTCGCTTCGCTCGATACGGGGCTCAAGGAGAGGCCACTAACCAGGTGCTAACGCAATCTAACCCAAGACATACCCAAAATCAAGAAAAAAAGCTGTTTTGAAACATAATCTTAAAAAAAAAGCAAGGGGGTTCGAACCCGCGTTTTCCAGGTGAGACCCAACGATCTAAACCTCTACACCACTAGAGCTCTTAATAGAAATCGATTGCATCACGCAGACATATCGTAATACGAGATGGATCGACCAACAGGAGAGGTCGATTTTTACATAGTGCACTATTTGTGTGAAGGATCTTTAAAGGCTGCTGATGCTCAATAATGCATATTCTTGTAACTTAACATTACCAACACTGGTGAACGTTGCCTCGTACGTCCACGAAAAGTTTGAGGGAAATTGAGGATCTTCTTCCATCATATTAAGAAACCAATGCCAACAGTTCAGTCGGTTATCGAAGTTTGCGTCCATTAATTCTTGATGGAGAACAAAGTGATATGGATGCATCTAAAAATAATAACATAATATTATTACAAAGAAAATTTAATCGAAAATTAAATAAAACAAAAGAAAGCTTTCCCTAAATAAATTTTTGTATTTATCTTTAATAAGTACTTATTTTTCACAACATTACGCACAAACCTGTGGCGTTTTAAGATGTTATGCACGGTTGATCTAGTAACGCCCAAATCCAATGAAATTTGCCGAATTCCCATATGTGGATATATTCCAACATAATAAGTAGGCCAAATAAGATTTTATTCTTATTAGGAAAGTCGCCGACTCCGCTAGCTGTTAAAAGATGCGAGGGGAGTCTCAAATGAAAGAGTGGAGAGTTAAAAGTGATCTCTAATAAACATTGTGTAAAATGTTTGTGTTACAAGGCGGGTTTCAATTTAAAACGTTCTGCATAATTACAAATTTTCATCAGAAATTATAAAATAATAATTATATTCATTAGAAAGTTGCTGGGGTAGCACTTGCCTGGTAGAGGCAAAGTTGTTTACCGCTCCTTGAGCCATCTGAACCTTTTTAAATGTGCTCTACCAAAAAGTTCAAAAACATCAAAGTGCATAATGCCTCATCAATTGTCTCTTAGTGAAACGGTACTTTCTTCATTTTTTGACGTCCCCGTCACTGTCTATAAGTAACGTGGTAGGGAGGAGGTACAGAACTGTACCGAACTTATCTTTAGCCTTAACCACAACCCACAACCAACGTCAAAATTTCGAATAGGCATACAATGCCCAGCTATAGGATAAGAAGAATGGAGCTATCTTCAGAAGGTCGAACTTTCTGGATAAATTGCATTACGAACTAAATTTCAAATAATTATATCGATTTGTATCCAACCTGACGAGTGAAACTTAAATATTATTCCAGGTGGACTAACATTTGTCGGTTAAAATTTTTTTGCGGAAATAGGTATCATGTGATGTGTGGCACAAAATTTCCCGCAGCAACAATGAATAGCGTCTTGGCAGCATCATAATGAAAAATCTATATCTAATGAAACTAATTAACGTACAGAGTGGCGTAACACAGGCCCGGGTCAAAAGGAGGCCCGGGCCCAACCCCGAGCCACACTATCCTGTAAACGTTGGTAGTTATAATAAACCCAAAATACACGATTTATCAGGATATTTATAGACTTCTCGTGACTGAAAAAAATGGGCAGAAAATAATTCTGGGGGAAAGTTCAAACCTGTTATGAACACATGCTATATAACTTTTTTGTTTTTCAACTGATTTCCATGATTTAGGCGTCATTTAAAAGAGTTTTTCCTTTTTAATAAAATGCATAACAAAAATAAGAAAATTAATCAGTGCGAGCCGACTATCCAAATTTGGGTAGCACCTCTCTTATGATGTAAATTATAGGAGCAATCAATGTTTTTAAATATTCTTTACATCTTGTTAATAAACTACGATTACTTTCATATCTATTTATGGAGACTAATGGTAAAATACTGTGCCTAAGGAGCTATTGGTAAATTAGAGATCGCCCAGGCGTAGTTACTTCAATTTAAAAAAAAATCCCCACAAAGGCTCAAATTACAAAATAGGTATTCATACTTAAATACCTACCTACGTTCAGAGATACTAAGAGTACCTTATAACTATTATAGCTTCCTACGAGAGAAATCATCAACAATACAAGTAGCAATAAACAAACAAAAAAAAATTACGCCATCACGAGCTGCAAGTTAACTTTTCAAAGAACTATAAAGTGATAAAAATTCTCGGCTAAACCGTTTAGCGGAATCGGCTGCAGTCGTTCACAGTATTTTAATTAATGAAAACCGGCGATTGCGTCCACAAATTGCCGCAGAAAATGCGGATGATCGCCTTCCATGAAACGCGACTTTCAGCGAGAGTTTGTTTTCAAGTAGGTAGATAGATATAGGGTATTGTCGTTTCTTGTCCGATGTCTACATTATCTAATTCTGTTGCGAAATTATCTACAGAGTGGCTCTTTTACTATTTACCATTCCCTTATTTAAGAAGCTATAGGTTTTTTTTAAGCTAAATAAAGACTTTTTGGGTCATATTCCGTTTTTATATATACAAGGTCTTCATTGCGTTGTGGACTGGTAGCCACTTCTTTATTTAAATCGGACACCCTATTACAGATTTAGAAAGTGCTTTTAAAGACTAGTTGAACTACCCTTAGGGTCTGTTTTTTAAATTTGTTGACATGGAATAAAACGCAAAAGCTTATTTTCTCTATTGTCCATCACGTAAATTGTTACAGTGCTGCCATGTTTCACGTATGGCAACATATTGATTCTTTTTAAATACAACCCTCTCTATATTACGTTAAATCAAAACAGAAATTGAAAAGTCCACTTCAACGATGTACTTCCTTATAAAGTAAGAACCGAATCACTGTTTCAGACTTATTAACTAGGTACTACAATCATATTCCGGGAAAATAAGTAAACATTCCTTTTGTTTACCTTAAATATAACATTAGATAATGATAATTTACCAGTTAAAGCGGTTAATCGCATTTGCAACAAAGTCCGTGGAATTTAAATAATTTATACCCTCCCCATATTCTATCTGCAATTTGTATTTGGTTTATCTTTTTATATAGGTATTTTTTAAGGTCCACGACAAAAAATAATCCATCTATGATAAATCCGGTTTTCTCGCGGATCATAAACTATTCCACTTTTTCCCAATTGATTTACCAAAATTCTGATTAAAAAATTTCCTGATTCGTTCGCTTCGTGGTACCAAAGACAATACTACTACGTCGTCTTTGGTGGTACCTATATGGTGTTCCATCTTGCTGCCATATGAAATTTTCCCTTTCCGCAGCAGGTATGTTTTGCAGTATTACTACTTTAATCTTGAATGTCGTTTTGTACTTAAATTCAAATATCTAATTGCATTTATATTTAGATTGGGTTAAAAATAATACTCAAAATTTTACTCCTCCAACTCCAAACACTACACCATGCTCCCTGGTTTTGATACATCCAGGATAAAATTAAGCAATTATTCGGTTTTTCATTTCTAAAAAGGTTAT
>MU187024.1:0-42174 GCA_016904865.1 Pissodes strobi
TTGTTCTGGCTATCTCTATCTTTGTTCTTATCTCTCTTGTTTGATCAACCGTTTGTTCTACCCAAGTTCATAAATATTTATATGTCGGCACATTCTCTATCGTGGTGTTTGCCACCGTCAGGTTCACATGGTTCAGATTCTGTGGAAACTTTGTAACTACCATCAACTTGGTTTTCTTAAAGTAAATTTTTAGTCCGTATTCATTACATCGCCCATTTAATTTTTCCAAAAGGTGCTGCGTGTCTTCAAGATTGCTCGTTACCAAGACGGTGTCATTAGCATATCTCATATCATTAATCACCTCTCCATTTATGACTATTCCCACTGACTCGTCTTCTAAGGTTTCCCTAAAAATAGCATCGCCATATAGGTTAAAGAGAAGCGGCGATAGGATGCAACCTTGTCTCACACCACGACGAATCTCCATTTCTTCCGTTGGTTGATTTTCTACCATTGTAATAGCTTTTTGGCCCCAATATAGATTACTAATTATTCTAACATCGTCTGAGTCAATGTTTTTACTGTCGAGCAGCTGATGTAATTTGTCATGTTTCACTTTGTCAAAGGCTTTCTCGAAATCGTTGTAACACGCATACACCTTTCGGTTTATGTCAAGACAGCGCTGGAAAAGAACGTTAATCCCGAAAAGCGCCTCTCGTGTTCCAAATCCTTCGCGGAATCCAAATGGTGTGTTGCTTATGTTTTCCTCAAGTCTTCTGTAAATTCTTTTGTGGATGATCTTCAAGAGCAACTTTAAAGTGTGGCTCATAAGTGCGATGGTTCGGTAATCTGAGCAATCTCTTGGATTAGGTTTCTTGAGTACGAGCACAAAACTGGATGTTAGCTATTGTTTAGGAATTTCTCCCTTATCATAAATGCGATTAAAAAGCTTCAGCAGGATATCAATCACATCATCATCAAAGAGTTTGATAAGCTCTATGGGTATCTGATCAGGACCAGCAGCTTTCCCGGATTTCATAGTTTCCAAAGCATGTACTATTTCTGCTCTTAATTTTTTTAGGTGCATATTGCATAATTCTAAAATCGGTTTTGGAGGTATTTCATCATCGAAGAGTTCTGACAGGTATGCTTTCCACCTTTCCTCCACGTCAGTTATTACACGTCCATTTGCATCCTTGATACTATTACTAGCTGCCTTGACCCTGTTGCATCCAGCCATTTCCTTTATCCTTTTATGCATGTGAAAACTGTCAAATTTCCTTTCCAGTATTTCTATTTCTTTACATTGAGCTACTAGGTATTCTTCTTTTGCTTCCTTAATTTTTCTCTGTATTATCTTATGTAGTGTTTTGTACTCATATTTATTGTCTTTACTCTTCCTTCTCTCTTCCATAAGATCTAGAATTTCCGATGTTATCCAGGGCTTTTTCTTGGTTCTCTTTCTAGTAAGATGTTTTTAGCTATTGTTTCTAACCCTGTTTGATGTTGCTTCCACTCTTCCTCCACAGTGACTTCATTCGATGTGTTAATGTCGCTCATACATTCGTTGGTCTCTTTCTAAACTGTGTCATGGATTTCAGGATTCTTAAGAAGTTTTGGGTCTATGTAGTTGTTGAGACGTTTTGTAATCTTTTTCATCTTTATATTAAGTTTAGCTATAACTGGGATGTGGTGGGAGTCAATGTCAGCCACTGGGTATGTTTTTGCAGCTTTTACTGCGTTCTTGTAGCGGTTGTTAATGAGGATGTAGTCTATTTGGTTTCTAACTGTATTTCCTGGGTTATCCGCAGGGGATTTTCAGGTATATAATCTACGATTTGGTAGTTTGAAGAAGGTTATTGTTATCATGAGATCTCTAACTTAACAGAACTCTGCCAGTCGATCCCACCTATTATTCCTTTCTCCCAGGCCAAAACTCCGTGTGTGTCCTTCGACCTTGGCTTTGCCTACTTTGGCATTGAAATCTCCCATAACTACTGTGACATTATTACTCTTTATGCTTCTAAAGATATTATCATCAAGCTCAGCATAAAAATCTTCAACTTCGTCGTCCTCCTTATCAGGAAAGAAATAATATTAATTGGAAAACCGAAAATCTTAAGTCCTGGTCGGTTACTACTTGGACTGTTTGTTTATGAATTTGATAACACTCTTGCCACTTAAATTCGCTATTTCCTTCTAAACTATATGAATGCTTAATAAATTCAATTCCGCACAAGCTCTGGAAAATTTTGTGTCTCCACCAGTGGGTTAATCCATGTTTTTGTTGAACTAATTTCATTGATGAAGCCCAGGAGAAATCTGAGATGGCGAATGGTGATCCTTCCATTGCTTCGATAAGATTCGCATGTTTTCTCAGATTGCATTGCCTTGTGATTAGTCCACCTGATTTTGAATTTTAGCAGTCATCATCCCAGTAATTAGTGATGTATACTTTCAGGAAAGTATCTGTATTTACGTAAGCACCAATACGTTGCTGAGCAGTTTCAGTCTCTTGTCCAATTCCACAATAATGCAGAACTGGTTTTGGATAAGTTTGTGTTAGTTCCCAGCTATTTCATAATGGCCATGGACATTTTAATTATTATATCTGCTGCTATTCCTTTGTGATGACTAAAGATTAATTTATTACCCTGAGTAACTTCCAGATAATTGACTTCCCTCACCATTGCTATTTACCGGGCATTACAGTCATTCTAGAATTCTTTTCTCTATTATGACTTTTACAGCAGTTTTAATTTTGCTATTTATAAGCATGATAGACACATCTCTCGCTGAATTATGGATTAAGAGTATCAAAGACTCGTAAAAGGTGAAAAATAAATACCAGATGATATTTATAGCTCTACGCCCTCCTTACTCACTAGACATAAAGTGTAAGAATGTGAGTTAATAACGTTCCATCAAGCTGTCACTGTATCTGCCTGTTGACTATATTGCGTTTTTTATGGGAATAACACACGCACAGATCCTATGGCACTCGACGAGCGGTATGTGTGCGAAGATGTTGATTGGCATGGTTCTTGAAGAGCCGTAGGTTCTAATTTGGGTGAAAAAGATGTCCTGGGAATGAGTTCCGCAGCGAGGCAGTGCGCCAGATAAAGAAGTCCATATGGCACTCGACGAGCGGTGTGTGTTCGAAGATATTGGTTGGCACTGTTCTTGAAGCTGTCAGTTCTAATTTGGGGGAAACAGATGTCCTGGGAATGAGCTCCACAACGAAGCAGTGCGCTAGATAAAGGAGTCCATATGTCTCAGTCGCTGGTAAAGGTTTTTGCGATCTAAATTGGGAGGCAAGGGTACTGTCATCTGCAAAACTGTGAACAGGATTATTGGATTCGATCAGCAAGTCATTAATACAGATGAAGAACAGAGCGGACGCCCGCGTTAATGGTGAATGTGTCTGAGATGGGTGCATTTATTGCAACGTGCAGGAAAGTTGCAAGCCAGCTGCAAAGAGAGGCTAGCAGTCCGAACTTTGCTGAACAATCCGTCATGCCAAACTCTATCAAAGGCATTGCGAAAGACGTATTAGTTATCGCTAATTAATCTGTTGGTCTCAAGGTACTTGAGTAGTTGCTGATTGACTACATATTCCATGACTTTGGACATTATTGGAAGCAAGGTAATTGGGCAATAGTTTGAGGGCGAAATTTTGTTCCCTCTTTCCAAGAAGATGGGTAAATCCCTTTTCGGTAAGACAGAGAAGAAAGTCTGGAAAAAATGGGTGTTTGTTCGTTGGAGCAATTCTCTAACACGATGGCAGGTATTCCGTCCGGTCCTGGTGCCTTTTGCGTATCTAGTTCTTTGAGGATTTGACGAATATCACCTTGATGAATCTTAACTTCTGCCATGGTAGCGTTGACCTTTGATATAGTGGGGAGAGCCTTGCCTTGGGGGACGTTTAAGGTAGAGTTTGATGAAAATATTTTTGCGGGCATGTTTGCTTTTTCTTCCTAGGATAAAAGGATCAGTACTACCAGCAGAATATATATAGTACCCAACTAAACTTACAACTTTCGTACCTCAGTTTAAATCCTATCAAGCGCTTCAGATAAAGAATCAAGATGTACTGCTGGTGTGCTAATTCTTAAGTCAACATTCCCAATAGACTGAGCTCCACAGCATCCACCACGGATTTGATGTTTTATTGACTCGATTTTAATTCCACTCGTAGAAAAATCATAATAAACAATCGTTCGAAAACCACTTTACACAAATCGTCTCACTCATGTGCAAAGGGTTGTTTTCGAAACTTGCTGTTTAATTTAATATTACCATTCTGTTTATCAAAACACACATCGCCTGAATCTAAAGTATGATTTTAATCAATCCATGCCTTTAAATTTTAATCATTGAGTAAGGTGACAACTGCACCTCTTAAAACGCCAAGTTAAAAAACGCGCTCATTTAATTTAATGTAAAGGAATATTCAACTTTTTGAAATATAAAACGGAACCATTTCATGCCGAAGGGAAGCTGTTTTTAATAGGATACGTCGTTTGATACTCTTGTGCTACATTTAAATTGAAAACAGAAGATACGTTTTGAAAGCTTGCTTGAGCTTTAATGAATTTTGAAATGGGCTTGTGTAAAATATGTCAAGTATAAAATTACATACGTTTGCTAACAAAATAAGGATAGGAGATATGCATAGTTCCTGAATATAACCCTATTTAATGTACTAAATATTTTGTACAAAAGGTTTGAATGAAATTACTGACGCGATTGTTTTATCAAGTATAACGAAAGTAACCAGATATTCAAAATATGGCTTGTCAAGAACTCTTGTACCTACATTGAAAGAAATGATTAGACATGCACTATACCATAACCATACATTTTTAACATATAATTTTCACTACAGCAAGATTCTTAAAGCTCAAGTACACAAGTTGGACATGAGTAACATGTTCAACAAACCATCATATCTAAATTTTTAAAGAGAGAGAAGATTCATCTCTACAAACCAGTAATTGTACAAGAGATATTGCACGATGATCCAGACAGGCGAGAGCAAATAGTAGAGATACATAGACAGTTCACGGGCCTCCGCCGCGGTGGAGGCGGGTAGTAGTCAAGGTGAACTGCCTATGTATCTCTACTGCAAATGATTAAGCTAACAGATAGAACTTAATTTTTCCGGGGCGATGCACCTAAACCTTCTGTTGTTTTTGTGGGACTACGTCAAAAATTTAGTTTTTAAATCTAACCCCAACTCGGCAGATACGCTTAAGGAGTCTATTCGATGCGTAATACGAGACCCATTCCCACCAGTAGTTCAAAATGTAAAAAAGGAGTTTCCAAATCGATTGATCTACAGCAGAACAGTCGGTAGAGTATATTTTCAACTTGTTATAAAATAGTTTCATTTCATTCTTTGTGGTTTGTCTATTTTGTTTTAAAAGTTAAATTTTGATAAAAGAACATGCCTTATGAAAAATGTCTAGAATTGATTGCAGAATGTAAAAATGTAAAAATATATAATATGCTTCATTAAAAACAACTAAGGCTCATTCACGTAGCACTTCTGTGAGCCATCATGTATATTTATTTCCAAAAAACATTGATGGGTCTGAGCGATTCTTGATTAAGTGAGCTTTATTCCATGTATCATTCTTCATTTCTTTATCATAACCCTCTACTTTTATTTGTCTGTTAAAATATTTAAAAGAAAATATGATAATACTACTTCGCTACCTAAGTTCATATTAATTAGCAAATCTACCATTTATTCACCGCACAAAATTAAGCATTGACATAACGTAGTCTATTACAATAATCGTAATAATCACCATTACCGCCGGAAGTTTTGAGAAAGAGATTGTCGGAGCTCAAGTTTATCAAGAGGATGAAACATTTTAAAGGGAACTAAGCACCAAAGATACACTCAGACTTCTTGCCTGAAGGGACTAAATTTAATTCCGCCGCAAGTCATTTTAACTTGAAACTGTTAGTATTTGAGGGTTTCTATGTAAAATCTTGCATGAACATCTCAAATAACTGCCAGCGATCGTTATTAAAGTTATAATTTGCGGTCCGTGAACGAGAAAGTTTTAATGTCAAGTTGCGGCCTTAAGCATGATGTATTTGTTTATTTAGGAATGCAGTTGCATGTTGCAGCGACAGTAAATAATATTATTCTTGGAGTATGAGTATATATGATTAAGATAAATTTAATGGCCAACTGTTTTGTGTGAGATCTGCTCAAAAATTGAAAAACGTCTTTAAAACATTTGTGCTATGAAACCGAAAGTTTTATATATTTGCTTACGTATTTAATACAGGGGCGTACACAGAAAAAAATAGCATGGTAGCTTTAGTTATAGGCCTATTATAATATTCACATTCTTGCCATCCATTCAACCGTTCAGCTAATATTGAACTGATATTAAACAAGTTATTGAAATTTTATAGAAAAGCATTTATTTCAATGCTAAAATTACTATAGCAAGCAATAGAGAGTCTAAAGTAATTTCTAATAATGATTCAATGAAAATAAAAACGTTTCCTCCAAATTAAAGTTGGGTAACTGGAGTGTATAGTAGAACGTCACCGGCAACGTGCCGGCCGCCATTGCAATTCAGGAAGTCATATGGTCAACAGTGTTGTTAACATCACGATGCTTAAGCAGCGGTAAATATATCTAAAGGTGAAATATTGTTAAAAAGTTGGGGATTTTGAAGAAAGGGACTTACTGCCCGTATTAAACGATAAATAAGCCGCTTGGGTCTATTTTATATGTGTTAGAAATATTGGGTCTTATTCTGGAGCAATTTGGTTGTATATTAGACGTCGTCCATTGAAGTAATATGTTTAAAAAACAGTACTCTACTTTCATATCTACTCTTGGAGTGTTCGTCTATTATTAAATGCCCAGTCAGAATACCTACCAAGTTCCTGATGTCCTCTCGGCTCTTTTTTAGCAGTCGCCTTGCTCTGGATCCGTCAGGATTTAGAATCATTTCCTTGGCTTGTCTGCATTCTTCTTTTCCTCTCCAATTGTGCTTTGTCTTGCTCCAGGCCCAGTTAATTAGTTCCTGAGAGATTTGCCTTTTACTTAAGCCCAGACCAGGTTCTGGACCGACGAGGTGGCTCATTGAGCCTTGTCTTGCCAATTCATCGGCCCGTTCGTTGCCCTCGATGCCACTGTGCCCTGGAACCCATCTGAGTCTTACTTCCTTGCGCACAGCCAATCTGTCTAGGGCGTCTCTACATTCCTGAACTAGCTTACAGCTTACCCTGGGTCTTTGGATCGCCCTGAGAGCGGCTTGACTGTCCGAGTAAATATATATACTCTCTACACCTTCTGTTACCTCCGACTTGGTTGCTACTTCCAAAATAGCAAACACCTCCGCCTGGAAAACAGTGGCATATCTCCCCAGCGAAGTGCCTTCTCCTGATTTAGTGTTGTCTAGGTATACACCGGCTCCGGATGACTGTGTATTAGCCATCCATGAGCCGTCAGTGTACCATGCATGTACGCCGCTCGGCGTGCGTACCTGGCCTGACAGCCACTCTTCCCTTGATGGAAATTCCACTTGGAAATTCCTTCTCAGTCTTAATCTGCCATCTGGAATTATTGCCTTTGGTCGCAATGATGGATCTATCCCTACTCATTTTGGCGGCAATAGTCGTATGGTCTTTCCCTGTGTAGTCCGTTCGCCATAGGCCACTGTCGATCATCCTTTTGTGAGCCGCCATTGCCTCTCTCTCAATCCAGATCGGGAGGTCCGGCAGCCCCAGGATGATGTTCAGTGCTGCTCCGGGAGTTGTTCTCAATGCTCCGGTAATACCCAAATAAGCCAGCCTTTGCAGTCTGGCCAGTTTCTGGGCATTAGTGGCTCTGGCCACCGCTGGCCACCAGACCACGGATCCGTAGGAAATCCTCGGTCTTATCACAGCAGTGTACAACCACTGGAGGATGTAAGGTTTTAAACCCCACTTCCTACCTACCGTTCTCCTTAGTTGCCACATAATCGCGGTTGTCTTATTCACCACCTGTTCAACGTGTGCCTTCCACGTCAATTTACTGTCTAAAATAACTCCCAAATATTTGACTTGTTGACTTAGGCTCAGTCTCGTCTGGTAGAGTATGGGATGTATAAAACCTGTTAGATTTCGTTTCCTTGTGAAGAGAATGAGTTCGGTCTTCCCTGGGTTTACTAGGAGACCATTCTCCTCACACCAACCTTGAACTATCCGACACGCCACCTGCATACGCTCGCAGACCGTTCTCACGAACTTGCCCGTGATCATTACTAGCCCGTCGTCAGCATATACTTGTGCGTAGAATCCCTCAAGATTTAACCTTCTCAGGAGGCTGTCCATCACCAGGCACCACAAATGTGGCGAGAGGCAGCTGCCTTGTGGGCAATTCCCTCTTACCCCGGCTTCGACGCGAACTTCTCCCAGCGTGGCGCTGATCTTTCGGTCTTCCAGTGCCGTTTTTACCCACTTGACCAAATGAATTGGTGTTCTCTTGGCCTGGAGGGCTTGACAGATAGTTTTCGTTTTAGCCTTATCGAAAGCTCCTTCTACGTCAAAGAAGAGCGCTAGCGCCATTTCTTTGTTTTCTATTGCCTTTTCAGCCCTTCTAACTACAGAATGGAGAGCCGTTTCAGTCGACTTCCCTCTTCTGTAGGCGTGCTGATTATCATGTAGAGGAGAATCAGTTAAGATCTCTTCCATGATGAACCTGTCAATCATTTTTTCCATTGCCTTCATTAAAAATGAAGTTAGCCTTATAGGCCTAAAGGACTTGGGATGGGAATAGTAGCTTGTGGAACGTACCCTAGTGCTATGCTGGCCTCGAATACTCTCTTTAAGTAAGGGAGTAACGTGTCAAGGTCCGCCTGCAGCATCATGGGTATAATTCCATCCGGCCCTCCTGCCTTATATGGACTGAACTTCCCCACTGCCCAAGTTATGGATTCCTCAGTCACCACACTGCGGGCAAGGTTCCAGTCCATCTCTGGCTCTGGTTCCTCGTCCCAGTCCCCTCTCCGGGGAAGTGGGTTTTTAGAAGAAGCTCTATCGTTTCCTCTCTGTTCGCCGTCCATTGTTCGCCTGTTTTCAGAGAGCCAATCTCTTTTTGTCTTTCCGAGCCCAGCAGCTTAAGCAGACGCGCTGAGTCCGAGAGAGACTCCATCCGCGTATAGTTTTATTTGTGGTTAGCGTGCAGGAATATAGCTTAGATTCGGGATCCATCTACGTCAGGTGAGAAGTAAAGAAAGCATTTTAGTTAAAAATAATAACAACGTCTATTGGTCAAAAACTTTATTACTAAGATGCTCATAACCTCTCGATTGAGGTATATTTTTGAATTGATTATAGGTCTTTGGTCACTGTTTTATAAATATAGTTTTCTTAAGAGTTGTGTTGTGTTTCATTTATAGTTAGTTTCTATTAACTACACTCAAAGATCACACTGCACTTGAAGTACTTGGCAGATTCTACTTTGAAACTTACCTTTCCCATAACTTTAACATATTTATCATAAATTATACTTTTACTCATGTGGATAGGCAACCACTGAGCTTCACGACCATGTGACCTTGCAAAGTTTAAGTTTGGGTAAGGAAAAAATTATAGGATAGAACCACAAGCGTACATGTGTACTGCCGGGAGCTGGTTTTAAGTGAGATGCAAAGTCTGTCGAGCTGGTGGTTTCCTAGCTTATTTATATGATAAAAAGTGCTGATCGTTGCACGGTTAAGGTTTATAATCGCTCGCGTTGACAGCTCGCGTAGTTTATAATTTGTTCTAGAAGTTCAAGTTCAAATTTAGGACAGGGTGATATTTATTTAGTAGTTTATGCATTTTAGTATTTCACAACATTTAATTCAATAATATGAAATATTGTATAAAAAATGTTAACAAAAGGACATTATTCTCCGATGAAAAGGGCTTATTTTTCAATTAACTATAGAATAAGGGTTGAATGAAACTATATATTTGAAATAGTGTCACGATTTCTCGAGGGAAGTGTTTTGTGACGTATATGAATTAAGGGGGCGTTACTACCCAATTAATACTCAATCGCTTGGCGGGCGAGAGGTAGGCCTAATTTAAAGTGTTTCTAGAAAGCGACGTCACTATTTTATTAATAAAGTTTATGTGAGCTGAGTTGTTTTTTATTTATGTATTCGTTTTGATATTCATAAGTAAGTCTTTCAGAGTTTCTAATTCAGGTTTGTCACAGGTTTCTAAGGCACTTGCACTACTTTTAAAAATCCCCAAAAATCCCTTTACTGGAAATTTTGATACTTCACTCGTAGATTCGACTCTCACTACTTTTTAGAATCCCTTAGGTGCGGTATACCTGTGCATTCGTCCATCCAGGTTAGGTAAGGACCTGATCACCCTGGACCTAAGTCCAAGAGTTCAGAGACATTAATGTTGCGGGATAGAAAAACTATAAGTGGACGCACCTGTGTGCTGCAGCCAGCCAATTAAGCGGTATGGAGAGAGACCCGAAAGCCTGATGGATTTGGCGTTTGCCTGCGTATTTATATGTTACAAAATGCTGATGGCTGCATCACTAAGGATTAAAATCGCTCCCGTCGAACGCTCGAAGGTGTTTACAATTAACTGTGAATGTTTATATAACATTTGTCAAGTTCAAGTTCAAACTTAGAACAGGATGATATTTAATTAGTAGGTTTATTATTTTAGTAGTTTACAATAGTACTGAAAAAATATTATCTTCCAAACATAAGCGTTTATTTGCATCTATTATCACTATATTTGATAAATACTGAATAGAGCGTATCATTAAATTAATTGATGTCTTTTTGAGAGAACGATAATTTCTTTCTATGTATGGAATCTCGAAGCTGTTGAATGAACCGAACCTGAAACAGGAGTGATTTCTGAGCTTTATTTCTGCAGATAAGTAATTTCGATGGAACAACCTTGTCAGAATAATTAATAATTATGGTTTATACAAGGCGGTCAAATTAATATGACCATTAAGAAAAAATTACGCTGATTATTATTAGATTTTGGATGTAAAACTGCTGAGGCCAAAGAAACAGCTTGTTAACGGTACTATTGAACTATATATTCCAAAAAACTATTCTGTCAAGAATTCAGCTGTACTCATTATCATTGGTTTAAATATGCACATCGCCAAAATTCTTGGACCCCCCTCGTAAACTTCAAAACCAAATATTTATCATGGCTGCTTTTTTGTACATTTAATCTTTATTTATTTCACCAATTTCACCAATTTCCCACAATTTTAGATGCCAATGTTTAAAAAGTGGTTCATATCGATTTAGCGTTTTGAAGTGATTGTTGAGTTTTTCTTTGCAATTATGCCTGGCAATAGAATTTCAGTGTTCAATAGAGCAATAATAGTGGCTTTGCATGATGAGGGTCTGCCGAATCATCAAATCCCGGATAGACTACGGATTCCCCGCGCTTCAGTTATCCGAATAGTGCGTTTGTACCAGGAAACTAACAGCTTTGACTGGAGACGTGGAACTGGGCATTCTAGGGTAACTAATGCAAGAGAAGATCGGTATGTAGCAGGTTATGTACGTCGTAATCGAACCATAACAATCTCAGCTATCCGAACTCATTTTAGAAGAACGTATTGTCGATTCATTTCCAGTACCACAATACGGCGGAGACTTGCTGGAGCCAATTTGCGATCTAGGAGACCATTAAGAGTACCCAGGTTACTTCCCAGACATATAGCCGCTCGACTACAGTGGGCACAGGAACACAGAGACTGGCTTTTAGCTCAGTGGTGAAACGTCCTTTTTTCGGACGAAACCAGATTTGGTTTACTTAGTGATAGTCGCCAAAACAGAGTTGGGAGAGGGCCAGTGCGACCAGAGAGACTATCTTTTGCCAGAGAAGTCGTTCTATACCAAGGAGGAACAGTAATGTTTTGGGGAGGCATAATGCATGGTCGTTGTACGCAGCTTATTCCCATTCCAGACACTATGACAGGGGATAGATATGTTCAAAACATTATTGAACCCATTATTTATCCTCTCCGAAATGAAATTGGAGCCAATTTCATTTTCATGGATGACAATCGCACGAGAAGAGTACAAAATGCACTACAGATTCAGAATATTCAAAGATTACTGTGGCCAACAAATTCGCCAGATATGAATCCCATTGAGCACATGTGGGAATTCGTGGGACGAGCAATCTCAAACAGAATTATTCCTCCTATCACCCTCCAGGAACTCACACTCGCGGCCCAAGAAGAATGGAACAACATCCTAATGGATACCATTAACGCCCTTATTGTTTCCATGCACAGGCGAGTTAACATCTTACTACAGAACAGGGGAGGATACACCGAATATTAATGCATTTTTGATTTCGCTATACAGTGGTTTTCTTCTAGATTTCAAATTCTGGTAATCATTTTATTATGCACTATTTCTCGTTTGTATTTTTTTTCTTGTTGTTAAAATTTAATTCAGCCAATTTGCATTGGATACATAACCAAATTAAATGTACTTTGTAATACACTTCTTGACTTATAATGATAGTGTCTCATTTTGACAAACATAAGGGGGTCCAAGAATTTTGGCGATGTGTGTATTTGTAAAATTTCAAAATAAAGGCACATATAAGATTTGCGCCATAATGTATTGGTCATATTACATAGTACGTACGTTAAATATGTTAAAGTTTTTCCAATTAATTATAGAGTGAAGGGGGTCACACATGTGTCTGTCGCAAATTGAGTGAGGCCTTTGCACGTGGCTTAATAAAAAAACTTCAAATATAGATTATTTAAAAATTATTTAATAACATTTCAAATATTTTGTGATAATAAACCGTTCTTCTGTTCAGCTATCTGCACGGTTTATTTATTTTCCTTTAATATTAGTGTTCCTACTGGGAAATAGTTAGTAAGTCTAATAGAATTGGATTGAATTATTTACATCGTTTGTCTTTTCTTTTGCTTTATTTACATTTTTTTGCGAAGTCTTAGCTGGTTGGGTTAAACAATTATTTCTTAAATCA
Organism: Pissodes strobi; assembly: GCA_016904865.1. NCBI lineage: Eukaryota > Metazoa > Arthropoda > Insecta > Coleoptera > Curculionidae > Pissodes > Pissodes strobi. Next base: position 12,964 of record MU187024.1, read on the forward strand.
TTTATGACCACAAAGGTGGGGGTGGTAATTAACTTTATAATTGACCACTTTAATTAGTGGACTGTATTAAAATAGGGTGGTGGGGGTTTTATTCATAGGGTGTGAATTGAAACATGTATTTTAGGGATTACGTACTTTAATAATGCAAGAATTAATTTGCATTATATATGATTAATTTATACAATAACTTCTAACTACTTCCAAGCATTCATCCTTTCACGCATTAAAACTATACAAGTACTGTACATTCGGTTAACTATTATTAAATATCTAGCAAAACTTCTTGATTATTTAAATTTAACAAAAACTTATTTCTTTACTGGATTTAATTGAGCTTTCTGTTAATTCAAAATTTCAACTGACTGCCTTTCCCTTCACAACAAATACCTTATGCGTTACGTCTTCTTCGAGTCTCTCAACTTAACTTCAACTTCACCAGGGATGTAAGACTTCGAACATTTGATTCGAATCTTAAGTACAGGAATGGATTTGTCTACTTACGAATTTCCATCCGCCATTTTACCTTTTTCTATCCTCAACAGTAGAAACGTTACCTGTCTCTAGAAAATGCGTTAAAACGCCCAAAGAAGTTCTTTATCCATCCAAGCTTGGACAAAGAGAACAGAGAGTACACAGATATTCTCTAAATATCTGTGCAAACAAATGAGAAAAACTACTAAATATCTTGGCGTCAAACAGGGCTGCGACTGGGCAGATGTACTTGGCGCCAAATTCATGCAGAGCGAGGATTGGATCGATGCATCACGGTTGAGTGTGTATGGCACTAAAATCTAATTTTGTCTACCGGCGCAGCAGGGAGAAATAAAGCGGGAAAAAGCGCGGGAGCGGATGCATTTGAGAGGGTAGAAGCATGTTCTTTCTTTACTTGACATAACGTTGTTTGCACAACACTGACTGAGACAAAGATATATTAAATTTAGAACGATTAATAACGAGTTCCTTGACGAAGTGTCAACTTACTTTTTAGAGATTGTTGTATATTACGGAACCTAATATAACGGAAATCCAGGTTCGGACTAAGGAGTAACTGAAATACGACATTTTAAATACACAAATAGCGATTTACCTGGAGTGAAATAAATTTATTCGGAGTTTAATTATGGCTCGTTCATACTACGGACATACAGGGTGTTATCACCAAACTATTCGGTAAAAACAAAAGTTAATACACATGTTGGGGTGTTTCCCTAACATAAGCCAAAACGGGTTCTAAATTACATCTTGAGGATTTCTTTACTTGTGCCCTACAAATTGATGGCGCTTTTTAAAGAAATTCAACACTCACTACTCTCCAGCCTAATTTTTATGCGTAGAAGATAGCTCGTTCTAGCCAACGCATCTTTAGCTTTAAATTTTCTCTTTACTTTATTCACTCCCAATTTGTTGTAATCTGAGTAAAATTTATTTTGCGAAGTCTAAGCCACTTGTATCGCCTACAAGTTGATGGCGCCTTTTAATTAACTGCTCTCCGGCGAAACTTGTATGCTTAGAAGATAGCTCGTTCTGACCTACTCGTCTTTAACTTCAAATTTTCGCTGAACTTTTTTCACTCTCACTTTGTTCTAATGCGAGTTGAAAAATGTTTGAAAAGTCTAAGCCAAAACGGATCCTACATTACATCTTGAGGATTTTATTATTTGTGTCCCCTACAAATTGATGGCGCATTTTAAATAAATTAAACTCTCACTACTCTCCGGTTCTGACCTGCTCATCTTTACCTTTAAATTTTCTCTTAACTTTATTCACTCTCAGTTTGCTCTCATCTGAGTTGGAAATCATTAAGATTAGAAGCTAACTAAGAGCGTGGCTCACTATTTGTAGTAAAATAAAAGAACAGCGTAGTTCAGACAGAAAAAAATATCGTGGCTACGTATTATATACCACATTTCAATTAGGCTGGAGGGTAGTGGGACATGAATATATTTAAAATCGCCATCAATTTGTAGGCTGCACAAAATCATTCCAACTATTTATATAACACATTTCAATTCAGGAACCCAGGGCAGATAATGTAGAGTACACGCTGATAGCCTAAAGTGATTTAGGAGATCTAAACGCCCAAGTAGAAAGATATAGATCCCTAAATTGACTCCACTCTTCTTGTAAATAGAAAATAAATCGTATATTTGTCCTAAAATAAACCCCAGCTTATATTACGTTATTTGCAAATCAATTGCCTACTGTAAAGATATACTGCTTTGGGTAGCACGTTCGAGGCCCCAAATTCGGATATTCAAAGGAGGACGAACGACTACAAATCCATCACTTTCAGCTAGTAAAGGGACAGAGTCTGGACTGTTATTTTGTTAGAAACCCCAAAGCAAACATGGTTTGTATGTTTATAGTATTCGTTTATTCGAATGGAGTATTACTATTTTCCTGAAGATGAAGGGCTGTCGAATTTTTAAGCCTTGATATTAGCAAGGAGCAAAGCCATATCAGAAATAGCTAGATTTTAAACGATGATGACCCCTTTGGCTTTACTGCTTGATTTACGAAATAAAACGGTTTAATTGACCCATATCGAAGTTTGAAATTAATTTTCAAAAGTCAACTCTAAAACTGAACTTTAATTATTTCCAATGTATCAGAATCGCACGTGACCAAATATATTGCCAAATAAATTCCTGCGTAGAAATTATTTATATTCACCGTGGAAAGGTTTAGCTGCTCGATCCAATCGACTAAAAAATTACTAAATTACACTGTTTTAATACAAAAATCCGTGCATGAAAACGAATGAGTGAGCATGACTTATAATGTTGTTAATTTTGAATAAAATTTAATTTGGGACCAAAAATAAAATGGTCCCTTTCTCCCGTAAAATTCCTATATAATTAAAGTTACATTTATATACGTAAAATGGCATATTCATTAGTAGAGGGTTGTTCAAATTTAGTCATCAAGCAATATTTTGTGTTAATAAAAAAAGAGAGTTAATTCCACAGATTTGGAAACACTAGGACCTCATTAGGGGCCTAATAATTTTCCTAAAATATATCTTTTAGACAATATTTTTTAACTGAAAAATATAGCGTATCTATTTCAGATTTAAAGATTACCTTTAATAAATCAATATTCAAACACGTAATATTACGCATCCCGAATACGCCAGTTAGTAGCAACGCATTATTCTTAATATTATCTTCCCTCAACAAAAAGAATATCTTAATGACTTTTTACTAATTTAAAATAATGTTACCAGTAATAAAATCCAAATTTATGCTCCTCATCCTTCAGATTTTCCAGGCTTTGGAAATAAAAAAAACTTCTTTGCGCCGGAAACCCCTGCATTAGAATATTTTACAAGCTTTTCCAATATATAAAACCGTTAAAGTCAGAAGCTGTGCTTTCATTCTTATTTTGAGATATTTCGGTGAAGTGATTTATGAATTTCATCCGCGAGGCTTTATGAATGCTGTGAAACAAAATATGGCCGTTAGATCCACCGTAGAGGTTTGGAAAACTTTTTTAAATAAAGCTGACGGTAGTATAAGGAACCGGTAAATTTAATGATTTTGTTGTACTATAGATTCTTTTTGGGAATAGTGTGCGTTTATAGCACCAAAGCTAAAAGAAATTAAATTATTTTTTTTATGTGATGGTTGCGCTTTTTCTATTTATATATTTAGTTTGGGTTAGTGTTTTCACTTATAAAAGAATAATAAGAAATCTAATAGAATATTACTAACTTATGAGAAAATTTAATCATAGTAGGTGGAACAAAATAAAGACAAAAATAACAAAAATTAAAGAAGAAAACATCGGATTTACAGTAAGCGACAACTGACACAACAAATCATAGACCTCATGACAGAAAGAAGCAAATATAAGAACAGAATGCAAACATGTTAATAGAAACATTAGGAAAAAATTTAGAAGAGTGGATGTCGACGAAATGCCTAGAAATAGAACAACTTCAAGTAAAGTATGACTTCTTTGAAATTCATAGAAAAATTAAGTAAGTGACAAGCCGATATAGAAAGCCTCAGGCAATAATATAAAGGGATAATAATAGCGAAATAATTCTAGGCGTTAATACCAAGCATATGAGATGGCAGCAATATAGTAAACTACTAAAATGCATAAGCTACTAAATAAATATCACCCTGTCCTAAGTTTGAACTTGAAGTTAAACAAACCGAGCACGCAATGAGAGCGATTATCAACCATAAACATGCAACCCTCAGCAGATTTTATGATATAAATACGCTGTTGAACCTTCAGTTCGAGAGACTTTGTGTCTCACCTAAACCTAATCTCCTTACCTGAGTTGTCTTGCTCGAGCACATTGCTCGCGGACTCAGATTCCTCTACCTGAATTATCTTGCTCGAGCACATTGATCGCGGACTCGGGGGTTGACTACCCTCAGTATTACAAGTCGAATCTACAGGAGATTTATTAAAAGATAATTTTCAAAGTAAAAATCAGTAAGTTTAAGTGCAAACTCTAAGGGGAACTTTAAGTGAAAAAGCTAACTACAAATGAAACACAACACAAACTCTTAAGGAAAACTATATTTATAAAACAGTGACCAAAATCTTATAAACAATTTATAAACATACCTCAATCGAGAAAGCATGCGCACCTTAGTACTTGGGTATAATATTCTGACCGATAGACATTGTTAACCTTTTCTCGTTAAGTTTCACCAATATACGTTGTTATTGTTTAAAAAAAAAGACACAATTAATATTACGATACAAAATAAAGAATTATTATAAACTTACTATCTAGAACATGGGGCATTTTGCTTAAATATGCACTCTAACCGAGACTAGAGAATAAATTGGCAATATTGGTTTAACACGAAACGTATTGGAAAAATTAAATATGCTTGCATATATGAAAATCAATAATTTATAAAACAAAAATCGGCAAATTGTTTAGATCAAAATTTTTTAATATAAATATACGATTTCAATAAACTACACAGGACCGTCTTTATGCATAAAAAAGTTGTATGAATTTCTATATTATGCAAATAGAAATAAGATTTAGCGGACTATGACTAAATAATATAAAGACAGAAGTCTTTTGAATATTATAGAATAACTATTGTATATGATTATAGAAAGAAATAAGTTGTATAAGGTATTTTTCTTTCGTAAATCTGGAATTAGAATTGTAAATATTACTAAGACAATTTATAAAATTATGATAAAAAAGTGATAATTCAAAGATCAACTTTCATGGGGTGGACGCATCCCATGTAGGCTGAATCTATAGCAATTATTCAAAGCAAACAAGATATCATTGCGATACAAAAATCAGTATTTTACAAAAAGTCGATAAATTGTGTCTATACGTTTACTGACTAATAGGCGCCTATTAGCCAATTAACGGTATAAATAAACATTGCTAAATATAGTCGTAGAAATAGGATGAGTAAAACTTCAATATTGATAGGTAAAATATTAGGACAGGACCGTCTTTTGAATATCATAGATATCTATTGTGGGATTCTACATACTACTTCTTATTTGTATTTCGAAAATCTAGAATTAGAGTTATAATAGTATTAAGACAATTTATAAAAATAATTTTCTTTTTGTTACTTGTATACACCAAGCATCAGTGAAGGTCCATACTAGTCTCTCCAGCAGAACCTCACGGGTAAGTCCTCTAATAGTTTGAGGGGGTGTCAAACAATGCTAAGAAATAGACTGCAGTGGAGGCTAGGAAGGAAATAGCAATGGATCTGATGATATCTTGTATTGTATAGCTATAATATGATGTAATATGCAACAGGTTTTCTCGAATTGAGGTCTTTCTTTTTAAAGAAATAGGGGTCTTTTTAACGTTGGAGGCCTACGTTTGGAGGGTGAGGGCACGTGTGAACTACTAAAATGTATAAACTACTAAATAAATTTTATCCTGTCCTAAGTTTGAACTTGAACTTGAAGAATATTATATAAACATTAAAGGCAAACTATAAACAACGCGAGCAGGCATCTCGAGCGATAATCAACCATAAACATGCAACGCTCAGCAGATTTTATGATATAAATACGCTACCGAACCTGCAATAAATGAAACACAACACAAGCTCTTAAGAAAAACTATATTTATAAAACAGAGACCAAAAACTTATAAACCATTCATAAATATATCTCAATAGAGAAAGCATGCGCACCTTAGTACTTGGGGATAATATAATCTTATCAAAATTTTTCACCGATAGACATTGTTAGGCATTTCTCGTTAAGTTTGACCAATATACGTTGGTATTATTTATCATTCCTTTTCACCTGACTTAGAGCGATTCCGAATCTAAGGTATTCTCCAGTACGCCAATCGAGGCGTGGCGTCACGGGATAAAACATTTCGATAAAATATAAATGAAAGAAGTCCAGCAAATCCGGAGAAAAAAGTTCTTCATGTAATAAGGACAGAGAAACAGAGGAAAGTTTTGGCCCTAATCACATCATTATTTAACAGAATCTTTATCACAGACAAGAATTTCGTCGATTATCCAAAAGCGTTTCATTGCGTTGGACATCAAAAGACCACGCTAGGTCGACGAGCAAGAATTTCTGAACTTTATTGGTATCAAGCGGCAGTGGTCAAAGTAGAACAAACAACATCAGAAGATGTACAGGTCAAAAATAAAGTTTTACAAGGCTGTATCTTATGCCCACTACTGTTTTATCTATACCCGTAAGCTATATTTAAACAAGCATTGAATAGGTTTCACGGTGGAATTAAAATCAATGGAACTATAATAAACAACAGCGATGCCGTTATGATACCAAATAATAAGCAAGAGCTACAAAATATTCTGGAAGTCACATCACTAAAATAACTACGAGCTAAAATCATCAGCCAATGTGACCCGTATGAAGAAGTTACGCGCAAGGATTAAACAAGCAAGGAAAATCTTTATGGATATGAAAATCTTCTTGACACGATCAGATCTCACTCTGGATCTTAGAATTCGGATAATTGAGTTTTACATCTTTCCCGTCCTGCTTTATGCATGTGGAAGTTGGAAGCTAAGTCCAGATGCAAAAAATAATTGAAGCCTTTGAAATGTACATTATACAGACTTCTTTACCCGTGAATTTCACGGGTAAAGAAGATTACTAGAGACGAAGTACTCCAACGAGTGCACAAACAAAAAGAATTACTGAAAATCATCAAAAAAAAAATAGTATCAGAGCTGAGGAGTGAAGGATACGGGTTACTCTGACTCATAATAGAGAGCAAAGTGCAGGGATAGAGATCAGTGAGAAGGCGCCAGAACTCATGGCTAAAAGACTTGACCGCTCGTCTATGCAAATGTTTCGCGTTCTATATTCCAAGACTGCAGTTGTCAATTGGATCACCAACCTTTGGAAGGAGAGGGCGTGATAAGAAGAAAAAGAATTAGCACCAACTATAACTATAAAGCGATTCACTATGCAAGATAAAACATAAACCCAAAGTACATCTTTTTTATCTATATTAATGACCTGCTGACCGAAACCAATAATCCTGTTTACAGTTTTGCAGATGACAGTACCCTTGTCTCCCAATTTAGATCAGAAAAACCTTTACTAGCGACTGAGACATCACTGCAGGCAGGAGCAGATTAAAACACCTAATTCTGGAGAAAGTTCGAACTTGGGGCGACAGAAATTTGGTCGAATTTACTGCTGCAAAAACCTAAGTAGACACGTTTACCAAAAAACCAATATGGCGTGTCCTGATATCATTATGGCAGGATCGACCATTCATTCCTTCATCCTCGTCAATTGGAATATTGGGTGTCTCGGTCGACATAGATATGTCCTGGCATGACCACGTTGCTAACATCGCAAAATTAACTTCACAGAAGCTTGGTGCGCTATTTCGTGACAAAAAACTATATTATATACCTACCACAGCAGCTACTCTTGCTCTACATTGCGCAAATAAGACCGTGCTTAGAATATTGCTCACAAATCTTAGTTGCCGCACCTAAGCACATCCTAAAGCTGCTGGATTTCATTCAGAAGAGAGCTGTGCGTCTCGTCGGCGACCCGAAATTGGCCCGGGATTGGATAGTCTGGAACATCGCAGACATGTGGCCCAGATCTTCCTGTTTTACAGATATTTTCATGGCAGGTGTTCCCATAGACAGTCACGAAAGATGGCAAGGGCGCACCCATTCGTCGTACAAATGGAAACAACTAGAACGTCGTTTTACAAGAATTCTTCTGTTTGGCGGACTGCATCACTGTGGAGCTCACTCCCAGGATATCTTCTCCCCCTAATTACAACCTACAGCTATTCATGAACCCGTGTTAATCAACACCTTCGCACACTCCCTTTAGTATGTGAGCCACTGCCATAAAAAAAATTTAGGAAAACAAGTTTACACAGTCGTAAGGAATCAAACAAGCATTAAAATAGAAAACAGAACTCTGGGAAGCAAAAGCTCAATATGATTAAGTTATATAAGGAAGTAATAAAATATATATCAAACAACAGAACTTACATGTAAGACAGGTTTTATAGTACTAAAAGAGAATAAAGTAAATAGTACTACTGACAAAAATTGATCATTGAATCGACCGGCGTTTCATATATATTATGTTCTACCATTCATATCAGCAAATTTGCATGCAATTAAAAAAATGTACAATTTTGTACGGATGAAGTGAAACTCTTGGTCGTGATCCACAGACACACTAATTTTTTATGTTTCAAATCTTTCTAATTCATTATTGCAAGGGGAATATCGGATCGTGTACAATAATTAAAAGTAAAATTAAATCGATATTAACTGAAAGTTATGAAAGTTTATGCACCAACAGTTGCATACTAAGAAGTAGACCTTGAACTATTTTATGAAGCATTTTAAAAGCGATATTAGAAATAAAGCCTGGCTATCTCTAGCAATAGCAGAATTCGATGCCAAATTTGAAGTCGGGATGAAGAACCAAGACTTAGAAAACGCGAAAATTCGAACTTCTGTTCATTTCTATGAATTACTTTTAAAAACATGTCGAATTTATTCTTTGATAGAAATTATTTATTAGAAAATGGTCGGGGATAATAAGCTCTAAACGTAACGCAGAGGATAATCCTTTTTTTATCTTCGTCTCTGCTACGTCATCTTGCCTATCTTTCACTGACAAGAATCGATCGTTGAACCGGCCTGGGTTTCGTGTGTAGTATATCGTATCGTTCGTGTCAGCAAATTTGTATAAAATGAACATGTATAGTATGTTCTACCACTCATGTTAGCCCATAAAATAAAAATGTTTTGCTATTTTCTGTGGATGAAGTTTCGCTCCTGGTGTGTAATCCACAGTAATTCCACAGAGACAGTAATTTTTATGTTTCAAATTTTTTTAATTCATTGGTCGAAGGGGAACATCGGGTCGTGTACATTATTCAAAGTAAAATTTAAACGGTTTGACCTCAAACTTATGAAAGTTTATGAACCAACAGTTGCATGCTAAGAAGTAAAAAATTGAACTATTTTATGAATCATTTTAAAAGCATTGCAAATAATAAAATCTGGCCATCTCTAGCAATATCAAAATTCGATGCCCAAAAAAATTCGGAAAGAAATGCAAAAGATGATAGAATAGCTTAAAGCATAAATTTTGAAGCGAAGCAAATTAGATGGCGAAGACCTACAAATGTGAAAACTCGAAAATGGGAAATGAAATGGAATACTTAAAAGAAAGATTTCGAATTTATTATTTGATAAAAAATATTTAAAAGAAAATTGGCGTGGATAATAAGCTCTAAACATGAATCAAATTGCCTATTTTGCATAGGAAAGACTGCCACTTACATCGTCTCTTTATCAACTGTTGACAATAAAAGAATATGTGCTAAAAATAAATATCAACTTAAAGAAACCTAGTCGACAAACAATAAAAATACAAAAACTATGAGGAAAAATATACAAAGCAACAAAAGACGACATATAGGATAAAATAAAATGAAGCAGTAATTAAACAGACTAATTACTATTACGTTCGATTCTAATTCTGTTGGCGTTGGTTGCCAATTTGTTCGAACTTATCTTTTCCCACTATCAAGTTCCGTATTGTTGTACCTGAATATGAAATTAAATCAAAATAGTAATAGTCCAAGTCGGGGTTAGACGCCACCAAGTTTACTTTTGTTGGCAAACCCTATCGATGTTTATTCGGACACAGAAAAAAAACTTGGAAATAAAAGAAACTAAGTTCAAATTCAAATGTCAAATTAAGTAAATAATTACCTGACGAAGTCTACGCTACTTGTTCGGTTACCATTCAAAATCTATATTCTCAAATACACCCTAAATAATACCAAGCATGTGAGGTTAATACTTTATTTTAAAATAGAAAAATATAGCAAGCTCCTCTAGCTTATTAAGTAAATTCCCTGGATTGAAAGTAACCAGCTACCCCGTAGTGAAATTTCGAAATGACCCGGTCTACTAACTGACTAGACACAACCTCTTGTCAACCTGACAGTTTCATTTAAAATTTTGGAAGGTGTCAAATAAAAGGTTATAAAATTTTGAAAGTTCACTTCTCCGAAACGCTCTGCTGCAACCTGGAACCTAGACGGTGATAGAAATACCGAATTTATCACATAGACTATACTAAGTTAATTTAACTCGGTTAGTATATCCTTTCCAAAAGCCCGAGTTGCAAGTTTCAACCAGAGAACGTATTCCTCAAAAAGCAATGTTATGATCTTTGGTCAAAGCCAAATTTAAGTAAAAAGGTAATAGAATGAATAAACTTCCTCAGATATAATATGTACTGTAAACCCTAGCACCCGTAAGAAGTAAATAATGTTTCTAGGCTAGCGTAGTAACTCTTCAGAAAAAGTATTTTATATATATACTCTAATAGATTATGATGTGTGCTATTACTTACTAAAGAAAATATTAAAGCGTTTTATGAAAATGTTTGAATACTAAATTATGTTTAAATTTAAACGTCTCTGCAAAGTAGTAAATATTTCTGGCACAATAGTGCTTTTTAAACGTGATAGTATATATAGGATTAGACTTATCTTGAGTAACGAACTTATGTAAGTTATATCCGAGAATTGGCCATTATCCTCCTCTGTAAGTCAAACACTCCAGATTAACCAGGTTCCAGGTAATAGTGGCTCTTCCTAACCTACAGGGAAACAGCCATAGAGCCCCGAAACAATGCGCTACCGGAATTCCGCTGTAGAATTCAGCTACTAAAAACCAGCTCCAAAAAACCCTAAAAGCGTAAATTAATCCATAACAACAACATAACATGAAATTTACAAAAATGCCAAAACTCGGCCTCAAAAAATCTACTTGAAATTCTACATTCAAAACAACTTAAAACATCTTACCCATAACTAGGGGTTTACCAAAAACCTTCCTGGGTACCTTGAAAGGATCAACGGCCTATATTGCTATTACGGCGGTTGCTAGAAATTTCTTCACACGCAACTGACCTTCCTTCGAGAGTCTCAAACGACTTCCAGTCTACTTCATTTACGAAATAAAATACTACTCGAGGACTACCTCTTAACCCAAGGAATTTTCTTTGGCTAATCAATAAACAAAAGCCTTACAAAATCAACAACAACAGTTTTCTTTTGTTTTCTCTCCTCCTATTGGATCAAATAGCAGAAACAAATCTGTAAACACGTCAAAACTATAGGCTGATATTCAACTAAAAATCCTTAACACATTCCCTGCCGTCACGGTCTATAGGACCGAGAACGAAGTGTTCAAACTATAAAAACTCGGTCCTATAGACCGAGATAAAATGGTTCGCACACGCCAACTCGGTCTATAAGACCTAGATCATTTAAAGGTTCCCGAGCGCCGCCGGTCTTTTCTTTAGTGCCATTAAGCATGATAATAGACCGAGCCGGCCTGTGAGACAAGTTCGCACCTAGCAGTTTTGAGTTTTTTTAATTCTACTAATGTCAGTACAGCATAGATATCTTATAATTTTTTTCATATTTTCGTCTTTTAATTTAATTCATTGGCAAATGTTTTAAGTATAGAAAAAGGGTTCCTGAGCAACCTCTAAAAATCTCAGAACCCAAACCTTACCGGAAACTTTTTTTGAGAAATTTGTCAAATATCGAAAAATATGCCTCCTAGAATGTATATAAGTTGAGTCGGCCTTACTAATCAACGTGGACGCCTGAAAAGATTCGAACAACAAGCGTAAACGCGTCCCAACAGATCAACACGGACCGCGGTACCGGACCGAGTGTCGCAAATCGAAGACGAGATCCTCGTGCGCCGATTCGGTCTATAGGACCGAGCGACAAAAACAATATTTTTGAAGGCTAGAGGCGTTATTTATCAAAATTTTCGCTAGAAGACTTTTAGTTATGCAATACTTTACTCAGTGGCGTTATTGGCCTGTAGGAACAGATTTTAAAAAAATACCGTGGCGTTATGGTCCAAACAAGCAAATATACCTTCGGCAGTGAACGTGTTAAATGTCAATTAAAATACTGCTTGTCAGAAACCTAGACAGGTACGAACTTATCGAGAAAAGACAATAGAGATGATTGACCAATCGATATTTCTTCCTAAAATGACCTTTATAAATAGGAGAATTTCCACCCGTAACATTACCTTCCTTTTTATGGCATTGACACATCCACTAAAAATTTTATAATCTTAAATTTACGCAGCAGCATTAAATAAACTGGACAATTCAAAACGCCTTAATAAGTTGAGAGCCACGGTCTTCTGGCTTTACTGGCATTACCTGATAATTTAGTTTGTGTTAGTTTTGTTTCGACACCTGGACCGAAGTTGATAAATTAGTTTATTAACTCGCCCGAGTAGTAGAGTTTTTCACAACTTTCTCGGTAGGAGTTTCGAGGTGTAGGTTATGAATTTCAACGTGCGTATAAGCCTGCTAGGAGGTTTTTGTATCGATTAATGATTCCAAAACTCTGTAATGGTTTTTTTAAGAATAAGAACTGTAACAGACACACCTGGTTGAAGCTACATGGTCTATTATTCAATGCTATTGCGACCATTATCGAAGTCTCCTTAGATTGTCCTACTTTTCTAAGGCAAATAAATTCCTTCCTAAGCTAACCCAAACTACGTAGAAGTTATGGAAATCATGAAAGCACAACACTACAAAATAATATATCATGACTCCGCCAACCTACTTTAGAAATACTCCTATTATAAACAAATTCCTAAAGGTTCCTAGGGCTTTTAATTTAGTTCTTTTACTATTGCCACAATCAAGGAACGTTTCAGAAAAAAATTCTTCGACTTCTCGCTGAAAAATGCTCTAATCCCCCCAATAAAATGAAATGGTCAAAACACAGAAGTAATTAAAATAAGTAATTAGAGAAGAGATCCAGTTTGGGATTTTAAACAATTCAGTGAAAACTAAATAACAGATTAATTAAAATGCTTATAATTAGGTTCAATATCCTGTGAATAAAGTTTAATCGAGAATTAACTTGCAATGGAGATAAAATCTTTGCATAGTCTGTTTGAGAAAGTTAAGTGCATTTTTACCTATATTCATATTCTCGTTCACTTATGATATGTAAGGGGTGCTGTGTATTTTAATTAAAGAAAAAGATAATAAATAAATGCTCGTGGAGCTATGAGGAGTTCCACCGAGATTTGTTAAAGTTCACTTACCGATTAGACCAGATATCAAATTTGATTTCAACAATTCATCCGGTAGGTCGGAGCGCGATGCCTCGAAGCAAGCTGTACAGTAAATTGGAGAATAGGTTCGCAAGGCGCCACCAATTTTATTACAGACCAAAACGGAAGTCTCCACGCTGTCCGTGGAACCTGCTTCAAGACCTTCACCCTCCAGGTAAACCTAGCTGGTAAAAAAACACCAAAAAGATGCCACCACTAAAAGATTTCAATAGGAGTACCGGAATAGTTCTGACCGCGTTGAAGCCTAATAAAACACGCCACAGAAACGATACTATTCATCTATTGTTCAGAAGGAATCATAAATATAATAATTACAAATTATTCGGATGCACAACTAACTGACAATTGGAGGCAGTCCAAAACCCTAATCTAATACCAATAAAGTTATAAATAGTATATAAAATATCTAATCAGTGGTAGCCCAAAACTCAATATAGGTTAAGAAATAAATAAATGAAAAGGCACCAATTATGTGCTTAAGAGAAAAAGAAGAATTTGAGTTTTGATTCCCGCGCGGAACAGTGATCACGTAAAGCCGCTTAAAGAATGTGGGCCCAAGTACGTTTCAAAAGTAATATTCCGGTACTAAATTTTAGGAAGAGGTAATGATCACTTAGCTGGTGCAATGGCAGATCCAACTTACAATATACTGGACCACGTCTGTTGTTCAGCCACACACGGACAGATTGTTCAGGATCCCTATACCGAAGTCTAGTCCCTTCAAGTAACCGTACATATGCCCGGCTGGGTGGATTACACACTTCCAGATAGATGGTTAGAGAATAAAGTTCCAGCTGGGTGGATGGATTACAAAGCTCCAGCCGTTCTCGCGGGCCGGTGAATTACAAAGGTCCAACAGTTCTAGTCGGGTGGGTGAACTCTCCTAACTTTGCACATTACACGACGGCGACCATAAGAGCTTCCAAAACCGGAAAAGCAAACCCGAAAAACCTCGCTTAGCCAGTTATTTCCATATCTACAGCACTAAAACTAACAAAACTAAGTCGAGATGGCTGAAACGGGAATTTCTTTGGTGATTATCGGTGAAATCCCATCCGGATGCCTGAGATCAACTCAGATTTAAAAACCGACAATCACCTAGGAATGCAGACTCGAAAGTAACCTTCTTTTCCAAAAAACCATGATGGCACGGTGCGCACTTGCAAGGCGATAACAGCGCAAGAACCTCACCAACGCGGCCTTTCACAGCGGACCAATGAAAATGGACCCTTAACATTATACGACAGAGGTTATGGCGAATGTGCGGGAAAAAATCTATAATCGAATTAAATATCGGATTTAAATATCGAACTACAGAATCATACACGGGGCGTCCCTAAAATTCTCGAACGAAACAGGCTACAATTAGTGATAAAAATGGACTGTCACAGGGTGAGTCCTCCAAAAATAAACTTTAATTTTACTTACGTTCTTTTTAGACATTTTTAGGTCTGCTGTTATAATTCTCAGTTATTCTATTTAGATTGAGCCAGACAAAAAGTACTTTGATGTGCTACGAGAAGAAGATCCAGGAAGACCATTTCTATTTTGCTAAAACTTTCATTTTAAAACTTTCTCCTTGATCCAACAACAAATATGGTAAATATGGTGCAAATTTATGTCGGTTGATATTGCTAGAATAAACGCATATTTATATTCTCCGTAACCTAATATTAAATCCATAATTACTAGGCAACAATATTCTGCATAACCCACTTTCCTCTAAGAGCCGATGCATTCTAGGTTCAAGCGTAATTAGGCAACTATAGTAAGTTACAATTTGGGTGCTATAAGCCACTTTAATGGTTATTTCTATAAACATTATAGAGAATTTATTATAATAGTTGCACATAAGCACATATTTATTAAAGGAAAATGTTGCCTTCATTTCAGAGGTGTTTTTACTAAATGTTCCATACATTTTAACAGTTCAAAAAGTAGAGGAGAAAATCTATTTATTTTATTTGATATGCTTTGATGTATCATATTGGTGCATATTTATTTAGCCAGAACCAATGTAATAGCTAGAACCAAGTTAATTTTAAATAAAAATGCAAAAGTTTACTGAATCTTCCAATACCAGTTAATTCATCCCTTAAATAACAAAAGATAATTTGCCATCAACATCTGTTTGGAAATAATAAATTTCACTTAACAATACGTAGCTTTACGCTTTATTAAATCCTTCATTTCGCCTTTGTTTTCATTTAATTAACGGTCGCCTCTATTAAAATTTATGAAAGACGATGACCTCTCTGTTTCAGAAAATTATTGTTCTAATTGAGCTGTCGAGTTCTAAATTTTATATTTCTTCGGCTGTTTATTCAGCTGCGATAGATTGGACGACAATGCCCCCTAAACGTCGAATTTCAAGAAAATATGATGTTTTTCTTATTATTTACAAATTGATACTATTTCTTAATTTCGTAATAATTATTACGCTTGTCTCTATTAAAATCTATGAAAGACGATGACCTCTTTGCTTCAGAAAATTTGCCCTAATTGAGCTGTCGAGTTCTAAATTTTAGATTTCTCTGCTCTTTATTCAGCTGCCGTAGATCGGATGGCAATGCCCTCTGAACGTGGAATTTCAAGAAAATGTATTTCTAATTGTTTACGAATTTATACTATTTTTTAATTTCTTAATAATATTGTGCTTGTCTCTAGGAAAATTTATGAAAGGCGATGGCCTCTCTGCTTCAGAAAATGTGTTCTAATTGAGCTAAATTCTATATCTCTCCGCTGTTTATTCAGCTGCGATAGATGGGATGGCCATGCCCTCTGAAAGTCGAATTGTAGGAAGTATAGTGTTTCCCTTATTATTTACGTCTTTGTACTATTTCTTAATTACGTAATAATAATTTTATTTTTCAAAAAGTGCTTTTATACCAAAAATTTCAACATTCTTCTATACTTTAATTAATACTAATATTTATATTGATAAACAAACAATTTTTTTTCCAGGCACAACCAGCATTATATTGAATAATATATACATTTTATCCGGCTTTGGAGGCGTCTGTCTTGCAGATTTAGTGCTCGTGACATTTCGTTGCCAAAAGTGAAGGCTTACCCACATAGAGCAAGGATTGTCCAAGAAGATTTGTGAAAGAATAATATTGAGCAAATCGAGTGGCTTGCTAGAGCTATCGATCCGAATATTATAGAACATGTGTGGAGTAAAATAAAATTAGGATTGAATCAGAGGGAGTATGATAATAATAACTTTTATGATTTAGTGAATGCAATTAGAGCAGAGTGGGGCGCTATTTCTCAAGGCTTTGTTGCGAATCTGTTAAGTAGCATGCTAATGAGAACAGAAGATATGCAGCGGGTCAGAGATGGTCCCATTAAGTAGAAATGAAAATGTGGGTGAAAGTAAAACCATTTGTTCTTTTCAATTTTTGTATTGCTTATTTCTCCGCTTAGTATAGGGGAGGATTTTTTCAAAAAATAGTAAAAAAGAGCAGGATGTTCAAAATTGGAAAAATCTCGTAGCGTTAACATTTTACATCAAGACAGAGGATATATGTACAAAAACACTCAAATTGAATTAAATTGAGGTAGTTAACCTATTTTGTTAAAAAATGCATCTCCCCAAATTAGGAACCCTTGGGCACCTAAATTGGGGAGGTCGAATTTCCATATATACACACACCTTTGCAGAATCAATTTATCGATTCAATGGGATGTAAAGTGTATTAAAAAACTATGGATGTTGTTTTTAAGAAAATAACTTTATAATCTGCTAAGATGAATTTATTAGGAAACAATTTTCTTATAAAAAAAGTGAATTCAAAAGACACTATAAATGATGTCCTCAAAACATGACTTTTCTTTGTTTGCTGCTGCAAGTAGTGCATTTAACCACCGCTACGGCCTTAGGACCAAGATCCGCGCATAGTGTATAGGCCCACTTGTAGCACACAGTGCTGCGAACCCAGTCTTCACCTTCGTGGTCATCTGAATAAAGACCAGCGCAGTAAACGCACTCCGCATCTTCATCAGACTTTGGGTCGTCTGCTGAGTCATCCATATATTGGGCTTCGTCTTCTTCATTAGATGCTTCTCCTGAAGAGTCAACTTTTCCTCCCTTTTTGGGCTGACTTGGTTTTACAGGAACTGCAGCTTTCTTTTTTTTTTGGGGCTTTGGTTTTTGTTTGGTTTTCATTTTTTGTGACTCTTCCAAATACGTTTTATATGGAGTCCCCGTAATATGTTCTGCGGATCCGGAACACGGGCACTCCTTTTGCCTGGATTCAAGATCGGAACGGGGCTTATTTCGATAGGAACAACAAACTTCTGTTGCTTGGGAGGTGCCGGTGTTTTAGGACTATCTAGCTGCCTTTGACCACAAGAGAACCGCTGACATTGTATGCCGGATGGACCGTGTTTAGATATTATGCCCTCTGTAAACTTTTGTGGCCTAGGAGTTGCCGATGTTGCAGGACTGTCTAACTGATTTTGACCAGAACAAGACTTCTGACGTTTTAGGCCGAATGGACCAGGTTTAGATATGTCCTCTGTAGAACTGGTTGACTCTATTGGATGATTTCCTAACTCCTCATCAGGAATGGGATCATTTTGTAGAGCTTCTGTAGGTGGATTTAGAACTGCTTGATTAAACAATTGTGTCAAGAAACTCGTGGGGTCCAAACTTATCGCGATTACAGGGAAACAAGCCCACCTTTTCAAAAGCTTTTGCAGCGATTTCAGCAGTGGCCGCTTTTTTCAAAGCATTTCCAAAAAGCTGCTCAATCTGGTAAACTGTTACTACTCCCCTATCAGCATGATTTCGAAGCCACGTTTCGATTTCTTGTGCATAATAAGTTTTAAATGGTGACATAAAAGAAAGATCTAGTGGCTGCATCTTGTGCGAACTATGAGAAGGGAAGCACACTATGTTGACATGATTACTGCGAGCTAGGTTAATCACCTCAATGTTTCTGGTATGTGTAAAGTGACCATCAAGTACGATAAGAGCAGGATTATCTGCTGTGGGCTCTACATGCTTTATAAAATGTTTAAACCAATCGGTAACTGGATCCATAAGTTCTTGCTTCATATATTTACGAGGAAATATCACTAAGGGAGGAGTGAAGTGACCCGCGGGGTTCATGCAGGTAACAATAGTGATAAGTGAACCTGGTTCGGCACCTTGCAATGCACCTATTTGCTTTTTACCCCTCAACCCAACAACTTTTGTATTTTTGTTCTGTACCACAGTGATTCCCGTTTCATCACAATTATACACTCGTGATGGGGAATGCTTGATCTTTTCCATAATGGATTCGTAAATATCAAAGAACCTCGAAACAGCTTCGCGTATAAAACCTTTTGCTCTTACGTACGAAACGCCTTGGGGAGTTCGGACAGAAAGCTCATTATGTCGTCTCATAAAATTTCGGTGCCATATTTTATCACCTTGCTTCTTTTCTTTAGAGAACGGATTCTTTAAATTGTTATGTTTTGCAAGCTGGTAAGCCATGCATCGCATGGCTTACCAGCCAGTTAAACTATAAAAATCAGTTGACTTAGAATTTTGATCTATCATAGATTCGACTTTTAGTACTTTAGGCTAGTATCCCCCTGTGAGTTGCACCTCTTGAATTAGGTTTGAGAATTAGGATATAGGTAGAACAATTCAGCCACGTCCCTGTGGACTGCAGTAAGATCAGAGCGAAATAGGTGAGACACAAAAGCCGGTCGGGTTGATGCATGGTCCGCTTGACTATTTATATCACAAACTCTGCTGACCATTGTAATTTTTGCCTGCGATGTTCGCTTGCGTTGTTTATAATTTATCTTTATTTATATTATTTATCTAAGTTGAAGTTCAAACTTAAGACAATATTTATCATTTTTTTAGCTAAATCAAAGTCTGTCTTGTTTCAGAAAGCATAGTTAAAAATAATATCCATCATTTAACAGACCACTGCATGTTTTCAATCTACTATAAAATTCGATTACGTATGCTTTAATATCATACATTATCTTGTAATTTAAAACAAAGGTCTACAGAACGACCATGACATACAGATTTATATCCTGGTATCAAAAAAAATAATTCACACATTTTTGAAGTAATATTACACTGATATTCAAGCGAAAAACACAAACTCAAATCGTTGGAGATGCAAATGATTTCGACACAAGAGCTTACGGCGACGGAAGGATTAGAGTAGTACAATTAGATAGAAGGACGATCTTGTTACGGCTAATTATACAAAAGGGCGTCATATAAAGGATTGCAATTAAATGCAATTGCAGAAAAGAGGATTCCTAATTTTACTTATTATGATTTATTCCGTAGTATTTGAAATGTGTGCTTCTTGTCAAAGCCTTAAACAAGTAGGTCATTAAAAATATATATTCTTATATTAGACACAGAGGTGAAGTATATTCTTCCTAACATATTGCTCCGATTTTCCATCATACGATACTGGTAATATGAGATATCATCGAATAACATATCCACGCTTTTGTACTTCTTGGTTTGAATATTTTTAACATATTTCCAGTACCTGACTTTTCCGTAATAACCTTAAACATTTCAAATTGGGTAGTTAATCCAGCATATAATTTTATTCAACAAACATCCTTAAAAATCGGATAATAGTATTGTTTTTGCTCAGCAAAAATTTTCGAAGTAATTATTATATAATCAATGATCCCAAAAGCAAGCCAAGCAATAATTAATTCCTTTATTAGAATGGCTTATAAAGCATTATTACTAATTGCAAACGAACAACTGCTGTTAAAATCACATAGCTCTCTTTTTAAATCCTTTTGCCTACG
Source organism: Pissodes strobi (assembly GCA_016904865.1). NCBI lineage: Eukaryota > Metazoa > Arthropoda > Insecta > Coleoptera > Curculionidae > Pissodes > Pissodes strobi. Next base: position 33,420 of record MU187024.1, read on the forward strand.
TTTCGGGCTTCGATGCTCAAAGCAGTAGTAAAGAGATGAAGCAAAAAGTAAATAAAAATATCATTTGCAATTTAAAACGTTGCACAACATTTTAAATTACAAACGGCAAATGGATTAACAATTTTAACTATTAATTTTATCTGTGAGAGATGTATAAGCCAATAAAAGGCCGGTATTGTGACTTGAAGTGTATTAATTGAAAGAAATTATTAATATGGTTAGTAATTATAAAATATACTAGTTTAACTTAAATTTTAGTTATTTTAGCAATGTTCTAATTTGCATTGTTATATATATTTTTAGCCAATCTTTCATCTGTATTCTATGTGATATCTTGCTTATATTTTCACAACTATTCAGCGGGCAAGGGATGCAATTTATATAAATATGAATAGAGGAACAGAAAATGTATAAACATGAAAAGAAATCACACACATTGTTCTATCTTAAAAGAGAGTAAAATAATTATATTCAATTTGTTATAGCTTCTATATGCAAAAAATTTGGTACAGAAAATAATTCCTTCCCAACTTGATGGTCACCTGTGTCATTACATCATACAACTTCTGCCAGTCACCTTAAGATGATGACAAATTTATATTTTGTTATTGCAGTAAATGTAAGGCTTTATACAGAATCTTAAAGAAAAGAAAATATATATTAACATTTTGTAGTCTTGAAATTTCTGAAACCGATTTAAATATCTGTTTACCAGACCTAATACCCCTTTTTCTATTTCATATCCTCAGCTAACCCATATTTACGCAGATAGTGGAAATGGAGCATTTCGCTATAAACTGGAGAAAAAGGTATACCGTTTTTATGTATCAACACTAAACTCTAGCAGATCAAATTTAAATCTGGCGTTGAATCTGTCTATATCTGTAACATAAACGCCTGTTCCAAAAAAAACAAAGAAAATTTACGACCCGGTTGGAAAATGTTGTTTGCCGAATAAGATCACAACGATACCCAATACGGAGATATCATTTTTCTAGCGAGACATAGTAATACTAAATATATAGAAAATGTTTTGGTTTTCAATTTTATTTTATACCGATTTCTGATTGAATGTGTTTCATGGGATTGTGGCCTAAGGCTTTTTACCATCCTTATTCCAATATGGATACTCGTTACGATTAGTTGCTCAGTGAAATAAACTGAACATATAATGCCGATAGATTTTGGTCAAGAATTTTTTAGTAATACGTTAGCCTTTAATTAATTATGTGGGGTAACCTTGACGCTTCATACTTAAAAAATTTAAGGGATTGTGTAAAGCATTTGGCATCACCATGCTGCTTCTTGATAGCATTAGGTCTTGTCTCAGTCGGCCTGAAGCCATTTTGTAGAGTGCGTGTAATTTTTTAATTAAAAATTTCTTCTGTGGGGTAAAGTGAATACCCCAGGGTACGTACTAATGGTATAGGTTTTTCCTTTTATCAGATTTTCAATAATTTTGCTATGAGGAGAGTAAAAGATTAGTTTATTTTTTAACAAAATGTCGCTCGTACGAAAAAGTTCAGGTAAAGCCCAAAGAGTCAATTGTACATGCAAATGAGGAAGATTGTGATTCGTACGTTGACATAAGACACGAGAATTAGGACCTTGAAGATAGTTCGGGAAAACAAAGGGAGTAGTCCAAAAATGAGTCGGATTGCAACCAAGATATGGAGCTCAGTGGTGGTGTGTGCGAGGGCAATTAAAGTGGCCAGATATACGAAACATCAGTTTAGGACTAAATGCCGAGTATAAATAAAAAAACCTAAACGCAATTAACCTCCTGACCACACAAACTTACATGCAAAATATACCAAGTCTAATTTAGAGTCCTTTAGTTTACTTATAGATAATGATATAAATGCAGCATGAATATTTATATTGCCAAAGCAAAATCCAGTAATGAAACCGATGTATTGATGTTTAAGAGGCTTGCCACTAAATCAATCAGGCATTGAATCTGTCTATATCTACAACATAAACGCCTGTCAAAAAAAACAAAGAAAATTAGCGACCCGGTTGAAAAATGTTGTTTGCCGAATAAGATCAGAACGATACTCAATATGAAGATAGCATTTTTGTAGCCAGACATAGCATTATGAAATATACAGAAACTGTTTCGTTTGTTAATTTTATTTCATAACGATTGCTGATTGAATGCGTTTGATAGGATTGTTGCCTAAGGCTTTTTACCATGCTCATATCAACCTGGATGATCGTTGCGACTAGCTGATTGGTAGATTATACTTGAATTGTAAAATAATATGTTAAGTAGGTGGGGCAGCCTCGACACAGAAATTCTATAAAACTAATATGTGCTATTCTAATCCTAATACTATTGGCGTTGGATGCCAATTTATTACGTTCGATTCTAAGATAAAACTACTTGGCAAATGGCGCTGAACGACGGTTTACAAACAAGTTAATATTTACCAAGAAAAATTGAACTGCGATCAGTTGTCTACCATGTAATACGGACGTCACCAGTCCTCGTAATGGCTCAGGCAGCACCGTCTGCAATCGAACACCAGGCTCAGCTCGTCTCAGGGAAGGTTGGTTCGAACTATCTTTTCTCAATATCAAGTTCCGTAATGTAACTAAATAAGGAATTGAATCAAAATAAGTAATAGTCCAATCGGGGTTGGACGCCACCAAGTTTACTTTTGTTGGCAAGCCCTATCGATGTTAAACGGACACAGAAAAAAAACTTGTAAAAAGAAACTAAGTTCAAATTCTAATGTCGAAATACGTAAACAATTACCTGTCGAAGACTACGCTATCTGCTTGGCCACCAATCAAAATCTACATACTCACATACACCCTAAATAATACCAAGCATTTGAGGCCAATACTTTATTTTGAATAGTAAAATATAGCAAGCTCCTCTAGCCTATTAAGTAGTTTCCCTGGATAGAAAGTAGCCAACTACCCCGCAGTGAAATTTCGAAATGACTCGGTCTACTGACTGACTAGACACACCCCCAGTCAACCTTGACAGTTTGATGTAAAATATTTGAAGGTCTCAAATGAAATGTTATAAAATTTTGAAAGATCTAGTGTCAAATAAAAGGTTATAAAATTTTGAAAGTTCACTTCTTCGAAACGCTTTGCTGCAACCTGCAACCTAGACGGTGATAGAAATAACGAATTTATCACATAAACTATACTAAGTTAATTTAACTCGGTTAGTTTAGCCTTTCCAAAAACCCAAGTTGCAAGTTTCAACAAGAATGTATTCCTCAAAAAGGAAACAATGTTATGTTCGATTGTCAAAGCCAAAATTAAAGTAAAAGATAATAAAATGGATTAACTTCCTCGGATATAAAATGTACTAGAGATAGTCCATAAATCTAGCACCCGTAAGAAGTAAGTGATGTTTCTAAGCTAGCATAGTCACACTTCACAAAAGGGTATTTAAATATGTATACTTCAGTAGATTATGCTGTATGCTATTACTTACTAAAGAACATGATCGAGTACTAGATTCTGTGTAAAATTTAAAAGTATATGCAAAGTATTAAATATTCCTGGCACAATAGTACTGTCCAAGTGTAGTAATATAAATATAAAATTAGACTTGTCTCGAGCAACAGCGTCAGACTCCCAAGGTTTTATCCGAGAATTAGCCATCATTCTTCTCTGTATGTCAAAATAGTGCTGATTAATCACATTCCGGGTAAAATTGGCTCTTCCTGATCTATAGGGATACACTCATAGAACCCCGCAACAAAGCGCTACCGGAACACCGTAGAATACAGCTACTATAACCATTTCCAAAAACTAGTTCCAAAAACCAGCTCCAAAACCCCTAAAAGCGTAAATTAAATCATAACAACATAACACGAAATTTACAAAAATGCCAAACTCGGCCCCAAATATCTACTCGAAATTCTACATTCGAACAACTTGAAATCACTTACCCATACCTAGGGGTTTACCAAAACTTCCTGGGTACCTTGAGAAGGACAACGGTCTATATTGCCATTGCGGCGGTTGCTAAGACTTAATTCCCACGCAACTGACCTTTCCTCCGAAGCCCTAATCGACTTTCATTTCACTTCATGTACAAAATACGAACACTCTTCGAGGACTACCTCTCTACCCAAGGGAACTTCTTTGGCTAATGATTAAACAAAAGCCTTCCAAAATCAATAACAATAGTTTTTCTTCTGTATCCTCTCTTCCTACTGGATCAAAACATCGGAAACAAATCTGTAAAAACGTCAATCACTATCAGCTGACATTCAACTAAAAATCCTCATATGTCAATCAAAATATTATCTGTCAGAAACCCAAGACAGGTACGAACTTATCGAGAAAAGACAATAGAGATGGTCGACCAAGGCGATATTCCTCCCCAAAATAACCTTTATAAATAAAAAAAATTTCACCCGTAACAAAGCATATGGTATTAGTACACTGATTCTCAGTACCATTTCTAGACGCATTAAGGCTTAGCTCATTCGGCCTAAAACTACGTCCAGTGCGCGTTATTTTTAAATTTTAAATTTATTTCGTGAGATGTATATATCCCAAGTACGTATCTATGCTTTAATTTTTTTCTATTAACTGCGTTATTATTTGATTTTCAATCCTTTTTATTGAAGCATTGTCAGGAGAGTAAAATATAATTAATTTTTCAGAACGATGTCGCTAGTAGGAGAAAGGTCTTGAGATGCTCAGAAAGTTATTTGTGCAAGTCACTGAGACAGACGGTGATTTGTGCGTTAATTGTTACAATAGAGGAGAATGAGAACCGTGAAGAGGGTTCGCGAAACGAGAGAGCCAGAAAAACATGAGCAAGATTACAACCAAGATATGCATGCAGATCTTTGATAGTACATCCAAGGGTAGTGAAAGTGGCCAGATTTAAAAATCAGTTCAGAATTATTGTATGCTGAGAAGAAATAAAAGAAACTAAACGAAATAAATCCCCAGGCCACTCCAAAGAGCTTATAAAATCTTATCATATTTTCCAGGTAGACTGCTTTAATTTACTTTTAAATAAAGGTATAATTTCATAAGTTATCTATTGTTTGAATATTTATTTACATTGACAAAGTGAAATCCAATAAAAAGCCGCAATACTAACTTTACAAAGTTTCGCCTCTAAATTCCGCGGATTAAATTTATATCTAGCTGAGCCTGTTTATATCTGCGACGTGAACACGTGCCCAAAAAAATCAAAGAAAACTGGCGACTCGTTTGGAAAATGTTGTTTGCCGAATAAAATAAGAATGATACTCAATCAGAAATATCATTTTTGTAGCGAGACATAGTATTACAAATATGCAGGAACTGTTTCGTTTGTCAATTTGATTTCTTAACGATTTTTGATTTAATGTGTTTCATGGGATTGTTGCCTAAGGCCTATTACAATCCTTATTTCAATGTAGGTACTCGTTACGAAGAGGTAACTAATAAAGCAAACTGTTACATACTAGCGACAGACCATGGCTAAGATTTTTTAAACAATATGTTAAATTAAGCAGCAGTTATCAAAATTATTTCAATTTGAGTTAATTAACACAACGTCTGAAGTAATATCAACACTTCAAATTATATATCTGTGACCTAGGAAGACGATGAGGAAAAGCCAGCTTGGGTCGGTGTCTCATTTCAAAATCAGTTAAAATACCTTTCTAGAAAAGTGGCTAACAAAACTACTTCCTTAAACTAGACGTTTATGCCCAGTATCAAATGTTGTTCGTCCGTTCAGTTAGCTTTTTCCTATATACCATTACATATCCACCTCATCAAAACAAGATATCAATCACAATTAGCCCATTGGCGATAGAGGAAAGCGGCACGATTGAAAGGACACAGCCCATGTAATCTGAATACTAAGGTTATCGCTATTAATATCTATTTTAAAAGGCAGCTGACCGTAGCTTAAGCAAGACACGTGCCGTAAGCTCGTGAGAAATGGGGCAAATAAGCATTTAGGTTTACTATTTAAAAAATTGTAATTATGAAAAATACAAATGATTATTTGAATGATTGTCCGAAATACTTACAAAACATAACTTTTGTCCGACTTATTCAGACCCAGGCGAATAAATTAATAGTAATACTGGACGAGTTTCTTGCCATCACCCTTCTAGTATAGGTAGTTCTCGTTCGTGATGCAGAATTGCCTACCTTTAAACTGTCTTGAGCAACATGTATTTCAATTTAATTAACAACAACAATATAATATTTTTATCGTGATGATTATCTTAAACAAATTGACAATTTATTTAAGTTCCATTTTTTTGTCTAATATACAGAATTTGCCTTTCTAAACGGAGCAAATGTGAAGAAAATTATTCTGATTTTTAAGGTATAGAATATTTATGAGAAACGCTGCTAATGTAAACAAATATTTGGCATGAAAAGCGTATTGCGCTGCGAAATTAACTAATGTCTTAACGAGAAACCTTGATAGAATAATGACAGCCCAAGCCATATCACGATTAATATAAAAATCCTCGAGCTTCCGATTAAATTCAGTTTTAAGGATTGATGAAATAGGCACTGTGCAATATTGATTTATAGAATAATTCAGGCTTTTAATGAATATTGATTTATAGAATAATTCAAGCTTTTATTGAAAACTATTCGAAAAATATCAAAATTGAAATCTTTGAAGAACTTGTTTTATAGTATCAGGACATCATACTGAAATTTTGAGAGCAAACAAAATATGGCATGTTTATCATTTTTAAGGTTTTAGTTACATTTTCACAATTTTACTGAACGCAAAATGTATCAATTATAAGCAGGTAGAGCAAGGTTTCCTTAGAAGCAATTTAAATATATGATATAACCAAAATAGTACTCCACAATTAATAACTAATTAAGTATGACAAGTCGGGAGAAATTGCTGTTAAGTCAATAATTTTCTATAAAATCAATAAAAGGTATCTGAACAATTTCTAATCGACTTTCTTTCATGTAATTGTAGCCTAATGGTTTTTACAATCCTTATTTAAATTTGAATACTCGTTACGAGCAGTTGAGCAGTAAAATATTCTGCGCATATATTACCGACAGATCAGATTTTTATAAGATTATTGTTACGATTTAGACTCGACATGCGTCACGCCTTAATTCGCTTGCAAAGTTATGTAGCCCATATTAGGGATCAATCTAATCAAAAACTCTATTTTACTAATTTTATTTTAATCGTGATGATTATCTTGAATATTCGGAATTTTCCTTTCTAAACGGAGCAAATGAGAAGAAAATTATTAACGTTGCTAATATAAACAAATATTTGGCATGAGAAACTTATTGTGCTTCGAAAATTAATTATTGTCATAACGGAAAACCTTGATGGAATAATGACAGCCCAAGCAATATTAGCATCAAATTAAAAATTCTCGAGCAATTTAAATATATGGAATAATCAAAATAGCATTCCATAATTAATATGAGCCCGATTGCAAGTTGGGAAAAATTGCTGTTAATTCAATCATTTCCTGTAAAATCAGTAAATGATATCTGAACAATTTATGATCGACTTTGTTTCATCGAATTATTGTCTAAGGCCTTTTGCAATCCTTATATGAATATGAATAGCCGCTAGGAGCAGTTGGGCGGTAAAATGAACTGCACACATATTACCGACATATCATGGCTAAGAATTTTATGACAATATTGTCACGCTTTAAAATTCCGATATGCGCCACGCCTTGACTCGCTTGCAAAGTTATGTACCTCAGATTAGGGATCAATGTTATCAAAAACTCTATTTTACAAATTTAAAAATTTTATTCCTGATGATTTTCTTAAACATACAGAATTTCCCTTTCTATACGGAGCAAATGAGAAGAAAATTATTCTGATTATTAAGGTATAAATTATTTGCGAGAAACGCCGCTAATGTAAACAAATATTTGGCACTAGAAGCTTATTGTGCTTCGAAATTAATTAATGTTTTAATGAGAAATCCAAGCAATATCACGATCACATTAAAAATTTTCGAGCTTTCGATTGAAGTTAATTTCGAAGATTTATTACATAGGTACTGTGTAATATTGATTTATGTTATAATTAATTCAATACTTTGTAACATTTTAATTTTGATTTTAAAAATTGAGTCGATTGCTACCTTCGTATCTTAATATATACGCCTAAAGTATTAATATTTGTTGGTTGGATAATAATTTTTAATTACACTTGGTAAATTCAGTACCTTTTATTTTAAATGTGTAATTACAGGTAATAGGGTTAATATTTTATTAAGTGTTCTTTGATTCTCCGAGCATTTGGGCTTGCTCGCATCTTAAATTTTCTGTTTGTCATGGATGAATTATACATTGATATTTGCCTCTATTTTCCATATCTAAAACAATAAATGTTATGCTTAATTTTATATATATTTACTACAGGGATTAATCTCTCCCTAAGCTGTACTGGTTCTTTATAAAATATCGAGTTCATGCAACTCAGCTATATTTTATATCTGAATATTGAGTAAAATGGAACCTAAATGACTATGTTTATTTTAATACCTTAAGTTTGCTGTTGGTCACATTCACCTTTATTTCTGGACATAAAGTTTGCCTCGCTTCCATGTCGCTATTATTAATATAAGAACTAGCTTTTCTCTAAGTTTATTACTTTATTGCTTTGCTCCAGTAACTGAAAGTAAGTTATTATTAGTTATTATTTAATTTAACCATTAGTTTCTATTTTGTACCTTGATTTTTGGCAATACTGATAATGTTTCCGTACATTCAATCGTTAGCTATATTCTGACCTGTTCCTA
>MU187024.1:42184-76233 GCA_016904865.1 Pissodes strobi
TTATTAATTACTCGGTTGTTTACCTGCGTTAATATTTTTAATTTTCAAAGCTTCACTGAGAACATTTGAGAGAATAATAACTTGTATATTTACGTTCATTTAATTTTGCTCTACCTAACTCATATTGTTATGCCACTTATTCTTGGCATTTCAGTGTTATTTTCTTTAATTATCTACATATTATTGTTCTCCTGATGTCCTTGTATTTTTTTTTATATCAACACATAGATTACAGTTCTAATCTAAAAGCTAGCCTCAAGTGCAGTCATCATACTGTACACTGTACCCTCATTTAACATCAAACTATAACTTTATTAAAGGCAATTTTTGTTTTTCAAATAATCGTTTAATTTCTTGATACTTCCCTCATTATTTTATTTAATTTTATTTGAGAATCGAACCAACTCAATCTGCTCTACACTCGCAGTGCTTTTCCTGCTTAGTGGTTAAAAGCTGGTGGCGCTCAAAAGAATACCACGGCAGTGGTCGGGTTTGTGACACAATACTTAACATTGAAGTGGTTCGACCTCAAATTTTATTGGTTATCTTAAATAAATTTCAGTGATTTTCTAAACCTTCTAAATCGCTAGAAACGGTGTCGCAACTTCATGCTTTTAATGAAAACTATTAGAAAAATATCAAAATTGAAATCTTTGAAGAACTTGTTTTATAGTATCAGGACATCATACTGAAATTTTGAGAGCAAACAAAATAGAGCATATTTTCTGTGAAGTTTATAATTTTAAGGTATAAATGGTTCGACATTTTTAAATTAAAATTTTCACAATTTTACATGAACTCAAAAAATATTAATTTTAAGCCGGTAGAGCAAGAATCCCTTCGAAACAATTTAAATATATGGAATACCCAAAATAGTATTCCATATTATTAATATGAACCAGTTTAACTATGGCAACTCGGGGAAAATTACTGTTAATTCAATCATTTTCTATAAAATCAATAAAAGTTATCCGAACAATATCTGATCGACTTTGTTTAATGAAATTATTGCCTAAGGCTATTTGTAATCTTTATTTGAATGTGAATACTCGTTACGAGCAGTTGAGCGGCAAAATAAACTGCGCATATATTACCGACAGATCCTGGCCAAGATATTTATAACAATATTGTCACGCTTTAAGTTTTCGATATGCGCCACGCCTTGATTCCTTTGCAACGTTATGTATCTCAGATTAGGGATCAATCTAATCAAAAACGCGATTTTAATAATTTAATAATTTATTCGCGATGACTGTGTTGAACATACAGAATTTCACTTTCTAAACGGAGCAAATGAGAAAAAAATTTTTCTGATTATTAAAGTATAGATTATTTACGAGAAACGTTGCTAATGTAAACAAATATTTGCAATGAGAAGCTTATTGTGCTTCGAAATTAATTAAAGCCTTAACGAGAAACTTTGATGTAATAATGACATCCCAAGCAATAGCACGATCAAATTAAAAATGCTAGACCCTCCGATTAAATTTAATTTCGAGGATTTATTAAATAGAAAATATATTCTTTATCATATAAAGTTAACTTTATTAGTATATAAGTTTATTTTTTGTAGGGTAGTGCGTTATGTAGTGTACATGAATGCATAATATATGAATTATGAATCAATACAGTTAGAGCTCCCTCGAAACAATTTAAATATATGAAACAACCAAAATAATATTTCATAATTAATTAAGTTAGGAATGAAATATTTCAAAAGCCCTTGATAATTCAATATTTCCTTATAAAATCAATAAAAGAAATCTGAAGCGCGGAATTCAATAAAGCGCCTTACGTCTCAAGCAATGATGTCGAGTAAATCGAATGTAAAATGTTGAAACTAAAACATTTTTCTGTTAGATTGACTCAATTTAGTATATCTATGTTCGCCAGGCTTGTGCTCAATCTTCTATACGTAGCAATCAATCAAAGAATTTTGCAAAATAGGGATTCCTTTAAAATAGATTATCTACACTAGCTGCATTATTTCTTGGAATTTTATTATTATTTCACATGAAGTTTACTCTTTGAATTGTTCTGAACTTTTATTCAAGTTTGAAATAAGAGAGGTAGTTTTGTATTTTATATAAAAGGCATGTTTGGGTTTATCAATGAGGCAGGCTCGTAACTTATCAGGCAAATAGGGTACGCAAATCATCCAAGTGCGAGCACAAATGTACAATTTTGACTTGACCAAGGATAAGAGACTCAATATCAAAAAGAACGAAAATTACATACTAATAGTGAGAAAGCTGCTTCAATTAGTTCTAAAAAAACGATTGCGTTGATGTATAATTAATCTCATCAAGGCAAGGCACAATTTCAAGAAATACTCTTAAGTTCTTATACCATCAAATCATCATGTGTCAAAATTTCAGATATATTAAAGTCTCTTATAGAAATGTAACTGCTCGTCTCCACAGGAAGCAATGGTAAACAATGAAAGCATTTTCTGCACATCAGGCTTCCGGGAACCATTAAATCTTAACATTTTTTCATTTGAAGAAATACCGCGTATGTATCTATTTGCCACTTAATTGTGAACGAACAATGATAAAATTGAATCAAATTTCTCCTCATTTACAAATTATCCAGTTTAGTTTCGGTCCGGCTATAAACCCAAAACATTCATCACGAATTTAACGAATAATTACGTTCAACAATCAGTTAATCCTTCTGAGACCTAAACGTTTTCCTCCCTTTGTCCAATATGTATCCAAACGGCAGTAAAATGGTTGATTGTGGCCTAAAGCATAAACAAGGTCTCTATGCTGGCCCTTTAGACCTTTTCCTTAAAATATTCCTTTCCTATAAACCGCTGTGATAGCGTAAAGGTGCAAGCGGTACACGTAAACTGAGATTTTATGAACACTTGGCTGTTGTAATTTATTTTTTGAAAATATAATATTCTGCACATTTTGTGCTGTAAAATTTTGCAATATGCTCATCGTAAATTATTGGGGAATATTAATTTTTGAAGCTTTGGCCTTAACAGACATACATAAGCGTAGATTGTAGAGGTAAAGTACAATCCTGATTCTTTATTAATTTATATGCTATTCTGGAATCTCTAGGAAAAAATTGATATTTTACGATTTATTGATCGTTTATCTATCAACCATCAAGGTTTTTGATTAAAAAAAATATATATTAAGACATCGATGTGCCTTCAAATTCGATTATTCCTGACATGTACCAATTTTCTCTTGTTAAACTAATTTTTGAAGATTTTCAACTAAAAATCACCAAAACTCTCCACGTCCATTATATCTAATTTTCAAGAATCCGATTTATATTCTCTAAAACTTTTAGTGCTCCGGACTTTCCATTATATTAAGTAATCTCAGAACATTGCGATTGTTCCAGTTAAGGCTTCCGTTATTTAAATTTAATAATAGAAAGCATAAATCAATTTAACGCTGTGGATATTGAATTAGAGCTTTTATTACGTCGTTTTAGTCTTCGAATTTCTAATAAGTAGTTTTAACGAGCACCGTAAAAGCGATATAATTTTAATACTTCAATTTATAATATTAAGGTATGGCAATAAAAGGAGTTTAGTAAATTACACTGATGATATGATAAGCACAAGCCTAGAAATTTTTCATATGGATATGTACATAAATTGGACGTCTCAAGTAGTCTAATCTTAGTGATAGGTGTAACTATTAACTTTTTTTGCCGGGCATAATTACCGACTTTGAATAACATACTCGTAATGTACAAAATAAGATGTTTTTCAGAGATTAAAAATTAGTATGTTTTACTTATTAAAGAGAAAATAGGAAAAAATATATACATAAACATTCAGCTGGAGAATAAAAAAAACGAGGCAATAAAAACGGTTAGAATTAGAATTGACTACTCATGTTTTGTTTATATTTTTTGCATGTGCATGGAGCACTACTTAATGACGTCCTGCAATTCGGTCAGATAGAAAACAACTCTTATACAAATAGCAGCCAAATGGAGACCCACTATATAAATAGCAGCCAAACGGAGACCCACTGCAAATATTCTGAACTGAGTAGGGGTCAGCATTGAGTTGAATTGGACCGAACTAAGCCATAGCTAGGACCGAGATTAAGTGCTTTGAAATATAACCTATATTTAATTATGTAAGGAACGATATGGCTATTCGAATATTGAGGACCATTCGTTAATATTTATGTGAGTTCCCTTCTTTTAGACATACTCATCGAAAATGAGTTTTTGATCGTCTCTATTATAACAGAGTTTTTTTTGACAGTCTCTAACAAATCTTTATTCATTAGAGAAATTCTTTTCTTTTTGGACTTTTTGGCCGTAAAGATGTTTTTGCATTGGGGTCCAATGCAAGAAGGAGAAGGGAATGTGTAGTCTAGTAATGAACACTCAGTCGAAACTTTGAACTTTCATACTTTATCTTGAAAGATAATTATTATACTTATTATCTAAACATGTTTTAAAAACAATCAGTAAACTTTTTTAAATATTAGTATAAAATAACGTGCAAACCGAGTAAACGACAACTTGGTCCAGCTCGTACGCAAACGGTAACTGGTAACAAGTTCAAAACCTCTAATCTTGGTTTAGTTCGTAGTACCTCAACGGCAAACGCTTACCGGTCGCGGCATCAAGTTCACACCTCTCTAAGTTACATCAGTGAAAAAGTAAACAAAGTTAGTCAAAGTAAAGTAATCTTAAAATAAAGTGAAACCGAATTAAGCATAAAGTAAACGAATTAGATCTCTTAAATTCAACATAAATTAAAAGTTCTTTCAAGGGAACCTCAAATTGCCTCGAGGGAGCCAAACATGTCGCCTCCAATCAGTCCTCAACGAATGGTCATGCGCTCCACGCTCTTCTGGTAAAATATATTTGAACATGGTTTTCAACATATGTGCATACGTCAATTTATGCTAAACCTGGGCATCAATATAGGTACATTTGTTTCGAAGTCAGCGTGTTATTACTCTATTCATCACCATCTGAGCTACATAACCTGAAAGAGAAAAGAGGATAACCGCAAGCCAATATGCGACACGTGATGGGAATCATCCCAAAAATCCGCAGTATAATAAAGTCGCCATATTCCCAGATCGGAGTCTAACCCATTGCCTATTGCCTATTTCACTAAATGATATCCATTTTAAACTCCTGTTGAAAAAATTGGCCAAAAACGATGGATTTATATTGTATTTTCAATACATCTTGAACAATGAAGGTTTGCATGTTTGGTGACTATATTTTAATGATTCATTAAAATTAAAACTGGAAAGCCGTTGAAATATTCAGGGTGTTAATTTCAAGACGATTCAATCAATTCTAAATTTCATTGAATAATCAAAACCATGATTTACAGGGATCTTTTTTTTAACTCAGTAATTTTTGCACAATAAATTTTTTCTTAGCATTCCAAATTTCATAGTACAACATCGAAAGCTACATTTCCGTTGCAATTTTTAAATTCCCCTGATAATTTTAGACGAGTTTTAGGTAGATCACTTTATGCGGAATTTAAACTGCTCAATTAAGCCTGTCCACGACTGGTTGCATAACTGAGAAAATACGGAAAATATTTAAGATTTTAAAATTAAGGAAACTGAAGTGCGATTACGACATCTCTTAATTTCAAGTTAATGCCCATTTGTACCAAAATCTCGAAAAAATTAGTACCTACTAAACAGCTTAATGTAGGTGTAGAGTTCTCTACCTGAATCTTACCATGGATTAGGAAATTCAAAAATTATCCAGTAATGAAATGTTCTATTTGAGATTTTGTTTGTTTTACTAGGGCCAAGACACAATATATAATCATCACTCTTAATGGGGAGCAAAGTTAACTCGCCTCCACCTGGTGCACCAAGAGCTTACAAACTTGGTAGCCGAACAATCTTTTGATCTCCCGGCTAAAGCACATGAAGCCTGGCACGATAATGAATTCAACCGGTCCTCCTTAGGACCCATTGACAATGTAGAAGGAATAAGCTGGGCTAAATGCCAAGTACTTCATAAAGTTTTACTGAGTATCGATATTGACGTCATTGCCATGCAGGAAATCCATACCGAAAACGATGACCAGCTCACTAAAAAAGTAGGATCCCGGTATCCTACGTATGACCTCATTGGAGCAACACATCACCTAGCCTCAGAGTCGCAACTTAAATTCGTTCAAGCGTTGAACTCGCTCAACTATGCAAAACGTTTAGCACAAACAACGTCCACGAAGTAGTCTTCAGGGTAGGAGATATAAACATTAGCAATATGTTATTTAAACCTCCCGCTACCATCTGGTCCTCTGATAACCTGCCCACCTCCCCCCCCCCCCCAGCTTTATATGTGGGAGACTGCAGCAGTCACCACACGCTATGGAAATACAGGACAACAATGGAGAGATACTAATGAACTGGGCAGATGATAACAATATATATTTAGTGTTTGACGCTAAACAACGAGGATCGTTTAAATCAGCAGCATGGAATCAGGAATACAACCCTGACCTATGTGACCACAAATGTTGACAACACACCACGACGAGCATCCCGAAGAATTCTGGCAGATTTCTCTCACAGCCAACACCGACCGGCCCTCGAGCATAAGTATCCCACTTACTACATCTTTTTCCCGGCCAGGATGGAACTATAAGAAAGCCGACTGGGAGAGCTACTCTAACAGACGCGATAAGTGCATATGCTGGATCCCTCCAATAACCGAAATTAACAGAGATTCACAGGAGCGATTATCGAAGCCGCAAAAAAAGTCCATACCCAGAGAACTCCGCAAGGAATACATACCGGGATAATGACCGTGAGGAAAAGTACAAAACCTTCCTTGAGGACAGAAGCAGAGAAATAGCTGACGAACTGTTGCACACATTGGATATGGCGCCACAAGAGCAATAATCAGAAACAGTCAATAACCTAGATGCACAAAAATCTAGCAGGAAAGCGTGGTCACTCTTGAGAAAGCTCGGAGAGGGCCCGAAACTCGTAAAAAAATAGTATGAAAATATATCGAGGCAGGACTGCTTCCCACGATGTGTCTACATCAAGAGCCCCACGGGAGAGAGCCCACTCAACTTGCATCAAACAGGAGCTTAAAGCCAGCCCTAAAGGCCAACAGCCAGGACCAAACCGAGTTTTCACGACCATTTTTGTAGATGAAGTGTCGGGGGCCCTGAGGGACACAAAAGCGAGAAAAACACCAGGACCTGATGAAATCCACCCAAAATTCCTCCTGAACTGCGGTAAATACACAAAGAAATGGCTATCCCACTACTTCACGGACATCATGAAAAGGGGAACTATTCCGAGCGCAATGACAAGGTCATAACTATCCTCATACGAGGTAAGCCGAAAGACGATCCGAAAAGTTGCCGCCCAGTAGCGCTGCTAGGTACAAAATATAAACTCCTGGAGAGACTTCTATATAACAGGATCGGGAGCGAAATACTGGAGAGGGTTACCATCGAGCAGGCTGGTTTAGATCAGAGAGGAGCTGTACAGATCAGATCATGGCACTCACGACACACATCGGAGGGCTTCCAAGATAACATGAAAATATCGGCCGTCTTCGTGGACCTCTCTGCAGCTTACGACACTGTGTGAAGACATAGACTACTCTTTAAACTTTATCAATCAGTCCCATGCAAAGATGCTTACTGGCGGGGTATTTCGGGTTGCGTTGTGTGATAAAACGAGTACCTCAAGGAGGCTCAATGACAGACTGCCTCAGGAGTCTGTCCTGGCCCCACTATTCTTCAACCTCTACATCTCCAATATGCCTGCCATCTCGGAAGTTCGGCTACGCGGATGACTGGGTGCTGCCCACGCAACACCGCTTCTTTGAAGAAATGGAAGCGGTCCTATGTTCAGACTTAGCGAGCTTGGGAACATATTTCCGTAAATGGAGACTAAAGCCAAATTCCAATAAAACAGAGACAGCATGCTTGCATCTTACCAACAGAGCAGCGAACAGACAGCTCCAGGTCCTCTTCGAGGATACTTTGCTGCACCACAATACGCACTTGAAGTACCTTTGAGTTACCCTAGATAGGACACTGACCTATAAGAGACACATGGAGAATACGGTTGCGAAACGGCGAATTCGGATTAATATCCTCCAGAAGCTAAGTGACACTACATGGGGCTCTACCGCTCAAACATTACGTACCACAGCACTTAGGTTAGTATACACGCCGATCTGACTCAACAGTGCCCACACCTAAATGAGGATTATCAGCGGAATGCTAAGATCGACCCCCCACCGAATGGTTTCCAATATTGGGCCATATATTCATCCTCCAGATCTCAGGCGCAAAGCAACTCTTCTTCGAGAATATAAACGCATACAAGGCAAATCTCGCTTACCCTTACAACAGGATACAAACAAATCAGAAACTGACTACGATCCAGAAGACTAATTATAAGAACTGCTCACGTGACAGCTCGACCCCACAGACTCCTGGGAGCATAAATAAATAGATTACTGCCCCCCTCAATGCAGTAATCTACCCTGTACAAGGATGAAACCACCCGCCTTCGAACAGCCCCGTAAAATATGGACGTCACTCAATAGAATCCGCACTAACCACGACATATGCGCGGACTCACTACACAAGTGGGGCATGGCGCAATCTACAAAGTGTGATTGCGGGGCAGAAAAGCAAACCGTACAACACATGGTGATGATATGTCCGGGTAGGTGAGAAGAGATGATAAAGAAAGCACTTCAGTTAAAACAATAACAAGGTCTATTCGTCAAAGACTTAATGGGAAAACATTAGCTTTTGGTCAGAAACCTAATAAGATTATATTATACCCGATTACTAAGGTGCGCATCCTCTCTCAATAATTGAGGTATATTTTTGAATTGCTTATAGGTCTATAGTCACTGTTTTATAAATATGGTTTTTCTTAGGATTTTGTGTAGTGTTTCATTTAAGGTTGGTATGATAGTAAGTTTCCTCAAATATAACACTGCACTTTAACTCCTTGACAGATTCTACTTAGAAACTTATCTTTCTCAGAACTTTGACAAATTTATCGTAGATTCGACTTCTACCACTACGGATATGAAACCCCCAAACTTTCCCCCCATGTGGTCGAGTCGAACTCAGGTTAGGGTGAGGAGAAAAGAATAGATTAGAACCTGAAAGCGCCCATGTGGACAGCCCAGGAGCTGGTTTTAGGTGAGACATTAAAGTCTACCAAACTGATGGCTACTAGTGTATTTATATCATAAAATGTGCTGATCATTGCATGTTTAAGGTTCATAATCACTCCCGTTGACTGCTCGCGTTGATTATAATTTGCCTTCAATATTTACATAATATTTAGCAAGGGCAAGTTCAAACTTAGGACAGGATGATATTTATTTAGTATCTTATGCATTTTAGTAGTTCACACTTGCCCTCACCCTCTAAACGTTGGTCCCCAACGTTAGCACGATCCCTATTGCTTTAAAGGGAAAGAAACTAACCCAACCAAGCGTTGGTTGGATAGAAAATGTCTTAAATTGTTTTAAAATTCAATGAGTTCAATGTAGTTATTATAAAGAGTCAGTAGATAAGAGATTATATTATAAGAGACAAAATTATGTATGTCTTATTAGGAAAATGCGTTAGTTAGCAAAACGTGAATAAAGCTCGCCTTATCAAAGCTATAACACTCCGGTTAACAGATGGTAACCGTTGAACTAGGGACAATAAATCAAAAATAACTTAATTAAATTAAAAAGAAATGAAAATATACTAAAATCATGAAAAAAAAATTAAACGCAGCTTTTGTGTTTGAAGGCAGGCTTGTTGTTGGTCTTGGCTGCGAGTACTCTCCCACCCACCATATCACGTTATTTCAGATCCTAACAAAATACTATTAGGTTGAGTTCTTTACTTTTTATGATTCAATCCTCACTATGAATATTGCCAAAATGGCTATAAGTGCACAATTCAGCAGTGTACGTACCCTGTATATAAGCATTTTGCTCTATACAAACAAGTATAATAAAATAAATTCGATTTCAAATATTTCCTTTCTTTATTGCACTATAAAACCTTAGCGTTATGTATCGCAATTCGTTTCCAGCCATCTTTTCCTGGCTTAAAATGCACCGCTATACTTGAGTCGTTAATCTGGAGCTCGGGCGATCTCGGGAAATCTAATTTGGTACGGATAGTTAAATGAGTTTGGATTGTAACTTGGATACAATCCAAACAGTATTTCCATACAATCGATTTATCCTAAATTTAGCATCCACATACAACGTTTTTAAATTATTAGACAATTGTGTAGCTCTTCACGTTTCTTACGGACACCCAGGTTTGTTGCTGCGAATCTCAAAAAAGTACAGATAAACTAACCGTATTATTAATTAAGAGGACCCAAAGTTCCTCTTTTTGCTGTGTTTTATTATGTTTTTTCGTAAACAAATAAAAGCTATTTTAGATCGGATGTTACAAATTTGTGGCAAATCGATCAATGGCAATGCAATCTGGATCGAGTCCAAGATAGAATACGAAACTCATTTAACAATCCGTATAGGGGGACCAGAAGACACGGGATCGCCAGAGTTTGAGATTAACGATTTAGCCGTAAGTATAGTGATGCATTTTAAGTGGAGAAGAGATGGCAACAAACAAATTGCCAAATAGACCAAATAGAGCGAGCGTGTTTTACGGAAATATGAAAGATACGGTAAAATGGATTTCGCTTTATTTATTAAATTCATTTCCTATAAAAGCTATTTTGTAAAATCGAAACTTTTGCTACCGGCTTTGATTAACTAACGGGCTTGATTAAGTTTAGTACGTAAATATTATAAATCAGAAAGTAAGATGAAAGGCACATGAAATGGAAAGGACGTCGCACATATTTATGGAAAATGATACTTTTTCCCATCTAGATGAAAATATGCAAAAAGTAGTAAATGCTCGAGATCTGATCTTTCAGCAAAAGCGTTTTGGTCTTATCTGGTTTTGCAATAACATTTTTGACATGTCTGCCTCTACTGAGGGTTCTCCTTGTTCGATTCGAAGATTTATATCTCCACTAGTTGAGAATCGTCTTCATTTGCCGAGACTCTCAAATTCGCCCGCCTCTCCATTGTCCCATATTCGTTTTCTATAGACTGAGTTTAGAAGAGACAGTGAACATATAGTGTTTCACTAGAATCAAATCCCAGCTATAATTGCTACCCAGAGTCCTACAGTTGACCGGAATTTTGAGGAGAGACTGCTAAACATGACATTTTGGTGCTTAACATTATGAAGAACCAGTATTGGAGTTCTTGGTAGTTACTTGAGTTTGGGATTTGGACTGATATTGGTGCGGATCGGATTTCTTCTTCATATGATCATCTTTGGTTTCCGGTCAAGCATGGGGCTTTTCACAATTTCACCACCTTTCTATGGGTGTTGATTGTGTTGATAGATTAGTGTTTTTATGAAATTTAGTTTAAAGCAAAAAAGGCAGAAGAAAGGAGGTTAAAGCTTGTACATTGCAGTCAGTTTCCATGGTTGGTGTATTTGTATTTTTGATGAGCTGAAATATTCATCATTCTCTTATCGAAGATAAAGCCTAAGTATTTGACCACATTTTTTCTAGAGAATAAACGTTTTTGAGACCATAAGACGAATGCTTAGAACCATGAAGCAGGACTTGGAAAAGAAGATGGCTTGGGTTTTTTGCATTCAATTTAATTTTCCAGTTTCTCATCCATATTTTAATTTTAACTCATATATTACTCTGACTAGCACCTTGATTAGGTGATGCAGTATTATCTACGAAGAGCTATATTTCACAATCTTGGGTTAGTGCAGAGGTAGAATTCACAATCTTTGGACTTGAGAATGTTATGGTGAAAATATCGTAAATATATGGGGATAAAGGGAAGACTTGAGAGACCCTTGCATGAATGGGTCTCGAACTGAATTGTGTTCCATTAGAGACTACAAAAGCTCTATATGAATAAAAAGGCTTGACCACCACCAACATTGTTACTAACCACTCTTAGTTTGATAGCTTAATAATAAAACCAGTATGCCATGCCAATGGTTTGGGAATAGCAAAGAAGATTGCACCTGTGTGATTGAAAATTTCAGGATATTAGTAGCAAGTCTGGTCGTTTGTCTGTCCCATTGTGAATACATTTTTCTGTTTTATAATAATCATTGAGGTGGAAAAGAATAATACCTCCTGCAAATTTAAGGCGATCCCAAAATAAACACAAGGGTCTTTTGTTAACAGGAAGTTGACGATTAGTACCACTCTTATGAATTAATTTAATGTGGCCCCTTTTCCAAATTTATGGGACATGGCAAAGGTCTAAAGTGGGTAGGTACTAATTTTTATATTGATTGGTCTGGTAATTTTCTAATGCCATCCAGGCCAGAAGCTTTTTGATTGATCTGGCTTCAAATTTTAAATTCAATTTCTTCCTAGTTTCTTAATATTGTATATGTGGATTGCTTTGGAAGTCTTGACTTGTTTTGCAATGTCAGCAGAAATATTTTCACTGAACTGTTCCTGAAGTGGTATCTAGAACAGTTCAGCATTGTCCTCTACCAACAAGTGACTGACATTATTGTCAGTCAGCGATGAAATTGGAGCTCTCATGGTTAATGATTTCGTCAATTATATACGCTTTTGTCTTTTATGGATAAAGAACTCGACCATTCTCTCCCAAATCTGATCCAGAAGTTCTGTCAACACATCATGGATTTTAGTGGCAGCGATATTAGCTTACCTTCTAGTTTTAGGATCGACAGTTCCAAAAACTTTGCGATTTAGTTTGCTTTTTTACCTAATTCTTTTCTTCAATGCAATGCTTAATTTTCCTAATTTAGAATGCCTTGTTAATTAATTACACTTGATAGAGCAATCGCATCAAAAATTTGAGAACTTGAGAATTAAGAAAAGGATCGCAGGGGGGTTATTTAAGGATATTTTGAATCTAATTTAATCCAGCTAATTTTAATACACAGAACGTTAGGTTCTTTAATCTTGTATATGAGGTTTGTTTTGGAAGCCCTGACATGTTTTGCAAGGTTGGCAGAAAGATTTTCACTGAACTATTCCTGAAGTGCTTTCCAGAATAGCTTAGCTTTGTCCTCTGTGTAGAGGGGCCAATATTATTGTTAGACATTTCATAGACGCTTTTGCCTCCGGTGGATAGAGACTTTTCTTTCCCAACTCTGATTCATCAGTTCTGTTAACTCATCATGGATTTTAGTGGTAGCGATATTAGTTTGCCTCTTAGTTTTAGGATCACCAGTTTCAAAAGCTTTGCAATTTAGTTCATTTTCTTGCCAAATTCCCTTTTTTTCAATGCAATGCTTGATTTTCATTATTTAGAATACCTTGTTAATATGGTTACACTTGATAAAGCCTTCGCATCAGAAATGCCTCTAGAATATTTGGAGATAGCCTCTTGAAGAACGTGATAATTAATGAGGAATTATTTAAGGATATTTTGAAACCTGAACCAGTCATTATAGATTTTTGAAACGAAAACTTGGCCTCTATCTAACGGAGTGCCATATTCCAGCAAAACTGGAAGATGATTTGGAGTAAGCTCGTAAAGACACTATGTCTATATTTTTGCAGATAAAGATGTTCTTTTTGGCAAACCCACGTCTAAATGGGCGTCTCTTCTGGGACTAGAATCTCTCTCTCTCTCTCTCTCTAGTCGTTTACTTGATTGATTGAAGTGTCGTAATCTTATGATTCATGTCACGATATTTGTGATTTCTCTCCATTTATCTCTATCTGGAATACATCTCATGTTAGTGCTTCATTTGATCCATTCACAGCTTCGGAGATCGTCTTCTAGGTCTCGTACTTTCGATTTGTATCACTGGTTTTCTAGATTATCATCTTTCCTCCTACTCACGTATCCAAAAAACTTGAGAATTCGCTGTCTTACTTTGGTTGACAGTCTTACATTAATTTTTACTTCTTCTATGATTGACACATTGGTTCTATGAGCAGTCGAAGGAATTCTCAAGAGCCTTCTCCAAACTCACATTTCAGAGCTGTCCAGCTCAGCAATGTTTGTAGTCTTCAAGGTCCACGCTTCTGCCCCATATAATGCGATCGAAAAGACAAGGATTTCGGAAGTTTGCGTTTTGTACTAACTGTTATTTGTTTGTCTTTCCAAATTTTATTTAATTTTTTCATGGCCAGAGCTATTCCCCTTTTAATTTCGGTAGATGCATTTTCATCTCTGTTTATGTGAGTTCCCAGATAAATTATTTCTTCCACTATCTCTACATCGTTTATGGTGTGGTCTATTACCATTAGCTTTTATTTTTGTCGATTTAGTTTTAAGCCAAAGTTCAGAATTTTCCTATTCACTCTTTCAATAAGCTCCGACATTCCTTGTTCATCCTTTGTTATATGTGTGGTGTCATCGGCGTAGCGAAGCTTATTTATTTTTCGGCTGCCTATACTTATGCCTCCCTTCCAACCGTCCAAAAGTTTTTCTAATGATGCATTCCCCATAAATGTTGAATAGCAAGGGTGATAAAATACAGCCACGATGAATGTTGAAGGTTTGGGAGGTTTTGTTCTCTAGTCTGACCACAGCAGTGCTATTTTCATATAGATGCTTTAATAGAAGCTACAGATGTTGAGGTATATCCATATCTAAGAGAGCTTTCCAAAGCCTATGCCATTTGACACAGACAAATGCTTTGCTGTAGTCTTCGCAAATTCTCTTGCCTTTTCGATGATTATGTGTAACATTTGAGATTTGTTCTCTTGTGCCTTTGCCACTGACGAATCCAGCCTGCTCCTGCGGGATCTGCCAATCCAAAAAGCATCTGAGGCGTTGAAGAAAATTCTGAGCATGGCCTTCCTTGGATGTGAGATAAGTTCAATTGTTCTGCAATTGCTACATTTTTCACTGGATCCTTTTTTGTACAATGGGATGAAATTCAATGTGCTCCATGCCAGATTAGCATAATTAAAATTAAAATCAAAATTGTACTCAAGTACAAAATTTAACAGCTCCAGGTCCTAAATTCGACGTTTAAAGCACCATCAATAATTATGGTAGCATTAGAGTAGTAGAGAATATATTCTTAAAACTGTCAAAGGTTAAATTGGGGCACTTAAATAATCAATTTTAATACTTTGAAATTAAGAGCTTATTATGCTCTATGTCCATAGAGACAGTATGCACCTCTATCAATAGAAGGCTGTGAACAAAAGCAGATTAAGGTGTCCCTGTCTGTGGTGTTTTGTCATCCCCAGGTATTAGATCATACAGATTATCTAAAGACCCTCTACGTATTTTCTATTACTATTATTGCTATTATTTTAGTGCCCTACGTATGTCGTCAAAATAAAGAGAATATTTATAACAAAATATTCCTTCTCTTTAATCACTCACTAATTTGGAGTTTGTCATTCGCCAGATCAGAAGATATTTCTCAAAATTCAATAGCACTCTGATGTCTCTAAGTATATAATAAGAATAATTTTACTCTTGTGGTATTATCCCAAATTTATTCATAATTCGAAATTTTTCTCTGATGAATTTTCCGACGATATCTTTCATAAGGGGCACCACATTTTCGTCATTATGCTTATTTACTACCTAAACACGGAGCGGAAAGTAAATTTTCCTCAAGCTTTAACGTGCCCCTCACCCCTCCCTATCAAGATAAACTAATTTAAACACGAGCGCCCTACACACTAACTTGAAATTACCGAGGTGTGAAAGGCAAGACAACATCCCAAATAAGCCTGATTAAGCCAGTAGAGGCTCATTTGCAAATCACGTGAAATATTGTTAGGCGTAGCTATGTGTACCTTGCCATAAAATGTGAATATTTACCATCTGGGATATTCTGCGGAAGTTGAAATATTTTAATATATGCATTCTGCCTTTAATTTACATCTGTTTATAGCTTTCGTTGTAAAATAAACACTCAAACACCCAAATTTTGGTTTTGATATTCCGTCATATATGTGGATATTTACAATTCACCCAAAGCCACCATCTATCTTCATTACTTAAAATGGGTAGTAAAGGATACATTAAAATACAGCCTGAGTGGACAGTAATTACAAATTCATTTAAAAAATATTGGCAATCATTTGAAACGCTCATATGACCAACATTTGCAAATTTAATTATTATGCAAAAATCGCATGTCAGCATGAGTATCATTGCTTTAGAAGTACAACAAGTAGAAAGCGTTATTCTGGCATATCAAGCGCATGATTATCCGGTTTATTCCAGAGGCCTTCCAAGTGAGGAACGTTTTGGGA
Organism: Pissodes strobi; assembly: GCA_016904865.1. Taxonomy (NCBI): domain Eukaryota; kingdom Metazoa; phylum Arthropoda; class Insecta; order Coleoptera; family Curculionidae; genus Pissodes; species Pissodes strobi. The sequence goes on from MU187024.1 coordinate 58,444, forward strand.
TTCTCAAATAATAAATCTGCTTGGATGGAAATCGTAGCGAAGTGCTGTGAAATACTAAATTGTGGTGGCCATCAGACTATTACAAAGAGAAATTCATAGAAATAAGCAAATACAATGATTAAGCCAAGGAGAACTTCCTCCGGGATAGCTCCTTATACGTATTTTATCCATAGTCAAGTTGCAAGATGCTCCCGAAGAGCAAGTCTCACTAGAACTTGCTTACCCAGATTATATTAAAAGTATTCCGATTAAAAGAAAAAGCCTTTATAAAACATATTAAGGAATTCCGATCATAAATGCTAATGGAATCTGAAAATTTTCCAATTATGATGATAATGTCCTGGCCTGTGGTCAATGGGGAACCAGAAGCTAAAGAAGGCTAGTTTTTATTTTACATTTTTTAAATATTTTTTTTCAATAGTTTCATATTTTAATACAAATTTATTGCAGAAGAGTATTATATTCGATGGCAAAAATTGGGAAAATAATTTTAGAAAGTTTATTTGAAAACGCCATAAATAGGAAAAAGCTCTTTTTTTTTAAAATTGGATAATAAATAATCAGAAGAACGCAGAAATCACCAAAAACAAATATTAGAATATTTTATGATGGGTCAATTCTGCTACTTTAGTTTGCCACAGAAGAATTAATGCAGTCCCGAGAACTTCGCAGCCATTCCATTTTATCTCTTCAACCAATGCCTCGATTTGAAAAAGCTGCATATACATATCCTCAACTGTTAATGCAAAAAGCGCAATATTGCCGAGCCCAGAGTTTTTATAGAGAGCATTTAAATGATTTATTCAATTGGGAGAATCGTCGGTCAATTATCTTCCCGGTGTCAGTTGCACTATCAGGTGCCTCCCTGGGTGGCGGACAGGGGGATGCCTTCCAAATTTTAATGGGAACGAGGAAATGAAATACTCGGGACAGACTAAAACTTGCGTTGATGAAAGGCAGCAGTTTCATCAAAGTCAGGCTATAGCGCAAGAAGATTGAATTCGAGAGGGTACTGTATGAATAGAAAAGCACAGCTGAATCAGCAATAACGGTTTTCCCACTGCGATGGAGAAGACGAACAGAACCCTTATTGCATTATATATTTTTCAGAAATACAAATAATAGGCAAAAATCGAAAAAATGGCCCTCAGTCCGAAGCATCTCTTAAGTAGTGGGAAGAGGGTGCGAAAAAATCCCCCGATCCCCACTATTAAAAACCATAGAAAAAGTGAAGAGATACAAATATATTGCCACCTGCCACATACGTATCTCATTTATGGCAGCGAAACTTGCAAACGCTGATGCTGAAATGAGCACGTTGAATATCACTATTCTAGGACTGAGAAATGTAAGATGGCCTGGTTCCAATAGGAAAAAATAAATAATGGATATATTTATTGTTCTGGAGAAATTAATCCAGAATACCGATATGGCCCAGCTATTCTTGTTGTTGTTTGTATCAAAATTACAAACATCCCATAAGAACTTACTTATAATCATATGAGAGAAGCAAAGAATTTTATGACAAAATAGAGAAAATAATGCGACCGACAAAAAAAAGACGAGGAAATAATGGTTATGAGAGACTTTAACGCTGGCTGTGGCGCTGATGGAGATAAGACAACAGCATATGGTTCTGACACAGTTCTGCTTAGAAATCAATCTCTCCTAGTCGCCACTTTTTTCAAACAACACTCCAGAATGGGGGCAGAGGTAGTGTCACACCCACTGAATGTATGACTGAACATGATTAAGCCTGGAGGGGGTTGAAGATGCGGGAATATAGTGGACGTCTGGCTCCTCTTTGCCACCTTTCTGAAAATAATTATGTCCAGATGCGAGCACAAGCTAGCGATTAGGACAAGGAGACCCAGGTCTTTTCCGGTGATAATGACTTTCTCAGTGGAGACAGCTTTGCCGATTGCAGCTCTAATGAAGTCAGCATCAGCGTCCTCTTCTGAAATTTTCACTGTAACACCATGCTGCTCAAAATCGAATGCTTAGTAAATCCATCAGCCTGCGCTACTTGTTCTCGTTCGATAAGAACTTATCTTGTGTAACGCTGTTAGGTACTGTGTCAAACAAGACCACGCCAGTGTACCGGAAAGAAGAGTAGCGTCTGAGACGTTCGGCACTCTTGGTGTTTTTTTGAGTGGCGTCGACTGAGTATCCATTGAACACCACAGCACTATTTATACCAAAATTGATTCTAACATAATTTATGTAGCTCTGAGTCACTGTCGTGTTACGGTGTCATGCATGCTTGTGTAGCAAGTAGACACCATCAACAACGATGTGGTTGTTGGCGTCTCGCAAGGTGTCTGTAGATAGATAGAAATGACGAACAAGGCTGGTTTAGCTCCCTTCCCCATTCCAGCGTCGGCGAAGAGCAACATAGGGTAGGGAGCCAATTCGTATTTAAAGTAGCTCCATACCTGGAGATCTCCTGCAGACAGAGATGAGGACAAGATTGTCAAAAAAACAAATTGATTTTATTTTGCTGAACCTGACACTTAAGCGGTGTGTAAAACCTGGAACAGATATTAGTAACGGCTACAATTCAGTCATAATGAACTTTAAACTCAGGAGATTTCTGAGAGTCAAAAGAGATGAAATTATACAATCTGAAAAAAGTAGACATCGCAAAACTGAAATATAATGACAAAATTAAAGTGATAAGGTCAAAAATTGAACAAGGAATGGAAATCACAAGGAGAGCTCATCGAGATAATTTGGAATGAAATAAAGACAAAAAGATTGAAAATTTGCGGTAAGGATCAAGAGTAAAACAAAACAAGAAATCTTAGGCCTCTCTGAGCCGCTCAAGTTGGACAAGCAGCATTAGAAAATATATTTCATGTTCCAAATGTTGTGCCTTATCCCCACTACGATAATAAACAGCATAAGATAAGCTGATGATACCATTATAATAGCAAATGTAGAACAGGAACTGCACTACTTACTATAGGAAAATGTTTTATTAATATTTTAATATATCCAAAACCAAAGTAATGATTTTATAAATATACTGATAAATGCACACCTACATGTTAAAGGCCAAACAATTACCCAAGTCACATCAATGAATTATTTAGGAATTAACATCAACCATCAATGTGACCCGAAAAAGGAAGTTCTGTCACGAATTGCAGTCGAGGAAAATCTTCAAGGGTATGAATTTTTATTACAAGATCAGTCCTCGCCCTGGAGCTTACAAGGAGTATGAGCGGATGTTACGTCTTCCTTGCCCTGCTTTACTCATATGAAAGTTGGATGCTTCGAAATGTATATAAAAATAACAACTAAGTACTCAAAAACATGCACAAACAAAAATAATTCCTGTACAGTATCTAAGCTACAAGTTGAGGGGTGGTGCGAGATCATTGTGAAGATTACAGGATTTGAGAAGATGGTTTGACCGCTGGTCTACGCAAGTTTTTCGCGCTGTAGTTTCCAAGACTGCGATTGCCAGTTAAGCTGCCAACTTTGGAAGGTGAGGACGTGATAAGAAGAATTGTAATAGTTACGCCATACTCTCATCTCCCGACAAAACAGAAAACGCTAATCAATATCATGTTTCATTATTTGCTCTGCTAAGGGGATTTTGTGGGGATGGTAAAGTTAATTTTTAAGCACTAGAAGCTTTATTATCAAGGGCAACGTAATCTCAGGAGTATTTCCACTTCGAACTTATCTGGAGTGTACTGGGTTCTTTTTTACCTGCGAGTGCAAAATTTCGATTTCAGGATATTTTTCATCGGCTAATGCACGAGATTCATTTTGACTCCTTATTTTATCTCAAATTCTTAAGAACATTTGGAAGATTTGGACAATACCGTTTTAATTTATTATTTGCAAATTTCTGCCATGAAATTAATTCTTAAATTACTAATGGTATTAATTATTCAATCGACCAAAATTTGGTAAAACATTTGAAGATTACAAAGAATGAATCTGATTGAAAAGAATATGTTTCTATTAGTAGTAAGCACCAAGAGCATCGAGATGGTTGGATTTTGAATTAAAGATGCTAATTTATCACTTTCTTGCTGAATACTGGGCCCCGAAACTCCAACACCAAACGTTCGTTAAAGTTAAAATTAAACTGTTATTATTGTTAATATTGAAATAAGTTATCAGTACTGTATAGTGCATACCCTATTCACAGAATCGCCCAAATTTATCGTAAACGAAGACGAGCTTAAAGCAACTTATTCCTAAATAAGACGATGAGGCAAGAAAACGTGTAGGATAATTGATGATGACGGATTTCGCAAATCTCGTCGCTGAGCCTGCCGTTCTTTTTATGTGCCTTTGATAATAAATGTTCTGTTATTTCGAATGATAAAAATACAGATGAGATAGCTGAGGATTTCAGTTTGCGCTATTCGATACTCTCTTTCTTTTGGATAGAACTGAAATAATAAGCATGAAAAATGGACTTGGATCGAAGGCTTATGTCTAATTTAATGCGACAGTAAAGTGGCTCAAGTCAACTTCTCATCAATCAGAGTATTTTATGTATTTATTTACTGTTTTTACTATCATTGAATATATATCATTGGATCGTTAGTTTTAACATCATTTTAAAAGCTACATCAATTTTATTGCAGCTGCAAGAGGGTGTGCTTCTTCAAAAAATTACAAAAGGGTACTGAAATTTCTTATCATTTTCTTAAAATTGTCAGATGCACTCTATTATAATTGCCTTTGAGCAAAATATGCAAAACGACTTAAAGTAATTCCAAAAATATTGCAATTATGTCCAAAATATCATTCAGCTTTCTGAAAAATTTGAGAGAACCTTGAGAAAAGCTTCAAATTTGATAAAAATCGAAATTTCTTAAAATTTATAAAATAGAAGATAAATAAAGACTTTAGCAGTACTTAAAGCAGGGCATTTTTGAAATTGTTGTCCTAAATTTTTTTAAGTAAAAAAAGTTTATTTTTGTTACTAAAACAACTTAGCTTATTTTTGCTGATTTAGCTAGAACTTGTTATCAACAGTTGCGATAAGAAAAAAAAATAACTGCTACCGACAATGTGAAATAACGTCTCTGTTATGTTAATTAAGAGAGAGACCCCAACCAAGTAAAACTAAACCGTTTCCCTATTGCGATAGGCTGAAAATTAACTGTTAGACAACAAGTAATATAAAAAATTGATACCTATTAGAGAAAAAGCAAAGCGAACGAAAATAAGCACTAAACAATCAGTTACTAGAAATAGCAAAAACATGATCATAATTTCCAACATCGTTGTTACAATATGTTAAAGAAAACCTGTGAAATCAAAAAGGATATAGTGTAGCTTCTATTCAAATAGCCAGTTTTCATAATAAGAAAAATAAAATGTTAGATTTACCTTACGTTAAATATAAATAAATTACCTTACAAAAAATAGTATACTAGGTGTTATATATGATAATATACTAAGGTACTAAAGAAAACGGAATAAAGCAAGTCTTAAACTTAGGCCTTTTCAGAAAAATGTATCTTATTTATTATAATAATAGGTGGGCAGATAAATAGAAAAATGTCTACATGTTAGCTATAACTACGCGAACAATTAAGCAATAATTAAAATACAAAAGAAAATTAGCTTGTCTAGACTTCATGGTTCGGTCAACTGGAATGACCTGAAATCAACTACATACATACGATGCGTATGCATGGACAATTAAAAAAGCATTATCAACTATCCAAAATGGCAGGACATGAAAAAAAAAACAAAGAGCAATTTACTTCATAAAGACGGTTGCCATGCCAGTTATGGAATTGAGTCCAGGAACCAAACCACTAACATTAAAGGTAATAGCAATGGATAACGCTGATACTCAAAATTGGTTCGGGTAGAATATCACTGCATGAATATTTCACAAAACTCAGTCACAATGGCCAGCAATTGAAGAGTGTCTTGTATTCAATTTCTATCGATGGAGAGGATGGTTGAAGCAACCGCCCAAGATTTTGACTGCTTCTTAATATAAATAAATTCTCTGGCCACACAAAAAAATGGGTACTTATTTATTTTTCCATTATTTCATTGAAACGTGCTTCTCAATTGAGTTGTTCATTTCCAAAACTAGTCTTTTCACTTTTTGGTCGAATTGAAGGTAGTGGTTCGAAATAAAACTATACACTAAAGTGCACATATATAATATAAAAAACAAGTCCAAAAATAGATTTTTCCAATTAAAAATTAGGTCCAAAACTTATTTTATATTTTTCTTTACTGATCCACAGCTGTTTACTTTTTATACAATTCCAAAACTTGCTTTATCTCGACATATTAGCCTGCAATATTAGCTTGTAGTTTCAGAACTGATCTTATTTCAAAGCATGATGTACAAGTTTCTAGACCAAATAAATTAAGTGTAAAAAAATGTCAAGCGTAAAAAATTGACAAATGTTGATAAGTTGTTAATACTTAACTTTGGAGTAAATTGGAAAGATAGTTCTTGACTCAAGTATTACGTTCAAGCGATGCAAAATGGAAATAACCCAGATGAAGCCCCTGTAACTGAAGATGTAATGCTAGATAACGTAGATGAAGATGAAGCAGCGACTGACATTCCGGAAGAGGAAGAATTACCTGTATGAGAAAAAATTGTATTATGTTCTCATAATGGAAAGAATTTTATTTTATTTGTTCTTGTTTCGTATTGGTATTATTCTACTTAATAACCATAAAGTTTATTTTTCAAAACCTATTTTTAAAAAACAGTTCCAAAACTTTTGTGATCGATAAGCTAAATTTCCAAAACTCGTTTTATTTAAAGTAGAGTTCCAAAACAAGCCATACCATTTTTTTAAAGCTATTTTTCTTTAATATCACTTAATATTTACAATGTTTATTAACAAAAAAAATAAACTTGGTGACCTGTGGAATTTTTAGTGAATGTTTGAAAGAATTTCGTAAAAGGAAAACATATCAATCGTTTTTTTTTCGATTATGCTAAAATTTGACAAAAGTGACAAAATGAGTTTTGGAAATGGACAACTCAATTAATTCCTGTACTGACTAATTACATGCCAAGGCTTCGCCCAACTTATGGCAGGTACATTCGACATGGCTACCAAAAATTCAGCTCAAGTTTTTCGAACAACCACGCGCTATGAGAAGTTCCAAGATCCAAACCACTTATGTTCTTTTTGATTTATTCTATTTTCTCATTCCACTATGCTGCACTACTACACTGATAGTTTTGATCCGTACCACACCCGTAATCTTTATTATTAATCCACAGTAGGCAGTCCCAAAAAGAAAAATTTTAAAATTTTAGACCAATATCATCATGGTTAGGAACACACATTACTAGAGTCGGTTGAACGATAGTATCGACAGGCGCAAAGCAAAATGTAAAGAGCAAGATGCCAATTGACCCGATTCCTGAAATGTCAGGCACAAAGGATTTAACGATAGGAAATGAATGCTACCTTAAAGAAAATCAATTGAATCCAAAATAATACGGCATTTATGGTGTTATATGTTCACAAATAACTCCCACCAATAAGTAGCAATTACAAATAACGTAATGTTAATTGTTCCAAAATGGCATATAGTTGATTTGCTTCCTTTAAAAATTCTAATTAACCCCGTTTGATCTAGGAGTGTTACAGAACCTTGGGAATACTAAAACTAAAAGTTTGAATTACTAAATGAACTATTCCCGCAGGAAAGCAAGGACGGAACTAATTCAATAAAGTCTAGTTGATCTTGTTGTGCGTAAAACCCTTTTAAATGTGTTAGCAAGATATAATGAATAAGATGATACCTACCCTTAAGGATGCGGCCATGGCAACATGTGTGCTCCGACTTGCTCGTCGGCGTGGGAGTGGGTCAATTACTTACTCTTGAATCCGCAGACCCAAACAGGTAGATCCTCGGTCTTAAGAATCCATAAGGGAGATCCACAATCGACGACTATCCGCTACACAAGGGCGATTCACATCCAAAATTAACTACACTTGTTTGGTTGAGGTATTTCAGAGCAAATAAAAGACGGTAGCGTTCGTGCAGGTTTAAGTTTTATTGGCGTTCGTTAGGTTAGACGATAACGTGTTGTCATATTTCTTTCAATAAACAAAATGATATAAAAGAGGTAAAATAGCTCAATTGGATACAAGTAATAATCTATATACTCATCAATATACAGACAGTAATTTGAATTAAAATTGCGTTATAATAGAAGAATGAGCGAATAATTATTAGGCACGCTTTAGCTATAACGGAAGTAACAATATAACACCAAATGATTACAAGATCAAACCAAGTTCAACAAATTAATCAACAATCACAATATACTTAAGGTATCTATCGTCTCATCATACTAGTAATTAAAATGTATCCGTCTAATAGTAGCTACTAAAACTTTGGGCGCGTTTACCATGGTATACGACTCGCAGTTGTATATAAATAAACCTTACTGATTCAGATTATGAAATACCGTTATGTAAAATTATTATAACTGGACAGTCAATAAACCAGAACGACAATGTTGATCATTTAACACAATATAATCAAATTGTAAGATTTAAAAAATGTAATATATAAAAAGAGTATGAGCATTAATATAGAACTGTGCTTACACCGAAACAGTACCGAGTATAGTTATATCAGTACAATTATATGATACAACGCTGGAAAAACTCTAAAATACGCAATCTAATATACGCTGAAAATATCAATAACACGCTGAAAATACACGCGTGAAAATATCAGTAACACGCAACTAACATTATGCCGAAAAGATCACAAATATAACCTAAACTTATCTTTACTGGTCTTCGCCGATATCACCTACGGCCTTCTGCACGTGGACTACTGCTATGCACCTAGAGACCATAAACACTCAGTGGTATTTGAGGTAATGCCATACCTCTATGGCTACAGTCGGTACCAATGAAGCACAACCCACTGCATTGACTGGTGACTACTTGGTTAGCTACTTAAACTCTCTCCAAGCAGAGCTGGCTCCAAACAACAATAGCTCTAAATACAAATACCTCCAGGCCAAAATAGTTCCAGCCATAAAATAATAGCCCCCAGGAAAACTGACCCCGGTAAAAATCGCTCCCGGTAAAACTGGCTCCCGAAAAAAAACCCTAACTACGTAGGGTTTTACGACGGTAATGATGAATTGGGGAGCGAACACTCTCTTCTACAGGCATTCCTCGAGGAAGGAAACGGCGTACTTTGTTCCAGAATTCACTGCCGTGGCAAGTTACCAATCCAAAGCCATAATCTACAGCAACCTAGTAACTATACCAATTTATACCCGAAATAAGTATAATCCCCCTTAGGGTGAATTAAAAATTCTTAAACTTTTTATCACGCAACGCACTACCTCCTTTAATGGTTTTCTGAAGAAAGAGAATGAAATCTGGTCAAAAACGACTACCTAGGTCGTGAAATTCAATGTTAAAAAACTGGCAAAAACTCGGCCCACAGACCCGCTTTACACTGTTCTGTATCGAACGTAAAAATACACCAGCCGATTTTCGCCAAATTTACTAGCATCTGCAATATGCAATGAAACGTATCTAAGGCTTTATGATATTATGCATTGCTGGTGGGACAAAAAATCCAACGATAATTCCACCATTGGCAATGACCAAACAAACAAAAACCATCTCGTTCAGGCCGGCGCCATTTAAAACTCCAATCTGCTCAACGCATTCAATCGAATCGAACCTAAAGGTACCTTTAGTTTTCCGCCGAGGTCCTTGTTGAAACCATATATTTAATACTGCAAATCAGTTCGAGCGACGTTGCTAAGGGGAATATACGCATTTGCTAAAACATCCTAACTGCGTGTAATTAAAGCGAAAGCGAAAAACAGTCATTTAATATCAAACTGACGATAGCACGTCAATTAATTATGTATTTTCCTGTTGGCTTAAACAGTAACCACGTCAAAATCGCAAGCGAATATAGCATTTGGCAACGTTCCAAGAACATCCCTTCCATTTAATACACTCGTCCATAGGCAACCAACAATTCTTTTAAGGTATATTACCGCCGAAAAGGAAATTATTCGTAAAGTAAGAGATTTAATTGAACGTTTCCGAAGTGCACTGCTATATACTTAAATGTTTTCTTGATAGTGATGTAGGATACGGTACGATCTATTGACTGATTATATGTTAAGCCATTGATATCAAACAGAGAAAATGAAATGTATAGTCAGCTAGGCAGGCTCGCACAAAAGACGCAGGATTAAGGGTGGAATCACTGACTTTATTTGACCTCTATAAAAGGATATTATTAAAGCAAATTTCCAAACCACTACAATGAGACAAGAATGTAAATCACTAGATTTTGCCATATTGAAGCAGCAAGTTTGTTCGTCTCTTTTTACCCTTTAAAATTCTCATTAAACCCGTTTCTTCCAGGAAAGCTAAGGAACCTTAAGAACACTAAAAGGAAAAAACTTGAACTTGAAAACATTGAGAAATATTTCCGCAGAAAACAACCAAAGGAAAGCAAGCACCAATCATCTAGGCACTAAATTAACAAAGTCTAGTTGATCTTAGAAAAAAAATATGGAAAACATTGGAATTAGAAACCACTAGACCTATACTAGGTATGTGTTTTATAAAATTAAAGAATCTTATGCGAAGCTAACATTGTTGACAACAAATTAACCTTGATGCATTCATTTAATACTTAATACTTACGTTTATTTTAGGTAAGCATATGTTTCACTCTTTCCGACGGGCACCGAAATAGAGGGATATTGTCAAAACAGATGATCAAATATAGATACCAATAATGATGAATAACATGTTGAATAGTAGAATGTTAGATGACATTTAGCTTTGATTAGTAAACATGTATCCCACTTTCTGGCCATCACAAGATGTTCCAAAGTCGTCTCTTAATAAGTCCCGATCTTGGCCTATGTAATGGTCACCAAAATAAAGAGTTTATGGAGTAAATTTATTTGATTCTCTAAAGCCTATTTTACTGCGCTGAAGATATTAGCAGAATTAACAGTGCATTAAGTATCCAAAACTCCATAACAGACTTTTCATTTCATCTATTTTGAGTACTTTGGGTAATAATTCGGTAACCGATTGCCTTAAATGCAAACTATCCTCAATATCTCTTCGAAAAGAAAAATATTTATGCTGTCACTTAGCTTCCCTTAAGCAAACTTAGCCGTAATCCATTTGAATAATATATTCCCACATCAAAATACAATCTTCTGATAATTTGCAAATGAAGTCGCACAGCTTTGACTTCCAAAGTTTCTGCTCTTATGAATTTCATACACCTGTTTTGCCTCGGCAAACTTCGGAATAAATTTGAATACTTACATATCTTTGCAAATTATTTCAGATGTTCTAATTTGCGAATCTTTGTCAAATGCCGGAAGTTAATGATTCAGCTTCAGGGATGGTACGATAAAATAAGAAGAGGAATATGAAGTAAATATGCTTCTAATCCGTGATGGAATCCTTATGATTTCATCTGTTAAATTTGAGTGTCCACTTTATAACCGAGAGTGCGGGAGTTCGTTAGTAGAGATTCCGTGAGTTTTTGGCATTACTTTCTTTGGTTCTATAGCAAGATATCCTAAAAGTTTTGAAATTAATTTTATTTATTTTTTATGTGATGATGTGATGAAAGAGAATGTCTTTAAAAGGCAACGTTTGCATTGGTTTCTGGCCTAGATAAAATATTTTAAGATTTCTGTGGCATGATTAGGCTGCCAGTTCTTTTAGGCTTGGTTAGAGTGTGATATGAATTTGAATTGGAAAATATTCCAAATTTAATATTAACTAAGTATTGATGACACATTGTCAGACAATATTTTTTAATTCCAATTTAATCGAAGCTACTTCCGATACTACATGACACATAGTAAAAACTTACCTTGAGCTGGAGAAAATATGTTCAAATACAAACAGTCTTCGCTCTGATTCTTTAGGAGAGGCATCAACCTCTTGAGGTACTCCAAACGTCCTTTGGGCATCCTTTCGAGAGCCGCGGTTTCGTTCGAAATGTTGGGCAGTTTTTGGGGGCATACCGGACCCATTTTTTCCGAAACGCGAACTCCATCCCAGGGGGAAGGCGTACGGGTCGGACTGAAACGGTTCGATTGGACGGGTGGTGTTGCGTAGGGTACACCAAGAAAGACCTGTAATAAATATATGTTAAGGTTGTTACTTAAGACGTTATTTTGAATAATTAACTAATATACTTTAATCTTACAATATCGATAAAGCTTTCAAAGCTTTCTTCCCAATGATATGGTATAAGTTGGGTTTTCTTTCAATGTGCGGTACCGATTCAAGTGGTCCCTCACATCGCTTATGGGAGATGTTTTGCGGTGTTAGATTTGAATTCTTAGGGTTTATAGATTTCGATGTTTCTATCAAAATTGAATTTCTCTCAACTAAAGTTGATGTGCGGAGAATTTAAATATGATTTTTTGTAATTAAAAATGTGAATTACTTAGAGAAATACACCAAAATAGTTAAACGCATTAAACAAATTTGTTCAGGGTATGCTTACTAAGGAAAGTAGACTAAACTCTCTGTAGCATATTATAGCGGAATTTTGCTATTTGATTCTTAGTAAAAACCAATAATGCTATTCTGCATAATACGTTTGTTAAAATACAATGTTATATATTATTTGTATTAAAGTTTCTAAAGCTTATAGTTAAAACTAGTGCAAAGGAAAGAAGAAAAATCAATAGGAGATGAATGAGCCTAATTTAGTTTCAAGGGACTTTTCCTTTAGGATTTGAACTTGTTTTACCGAACGAAGAGCGTTGCGTATCACACCCCAAGGAACACCTTTAATTAGAAGGGCTTTTAAGGGTTGTATTTTGCGGCCAATTTATTTTCCTTTGATTAGTGATTAATGTGTGGGGAAAATGTGATTTGGTAAACAACGGGTTGAACTATGTTTTCGTTGGCGCCAAAAACTCCTAGAAAAGTTTTCGGTAAATTATGGTTCGCTTAAAATATGTCTCGCCATTAGGGCTTAATAGAGATTCGGGTTAATGGACTGTATCATCCCTGGATACAGTCCATTTTCCCGACATTCTCAAAGCCAAATAGCTTCTAGAATTTCCCTATCGAAATGTACACTTACCTATCGTGCTTAGCTAATTTTTGATTCACGATTTTTCAAAGATCTGCCCAAGAAACAGATGCAAAATATGTACATTTTTGTTAAACGCAAATTGCAGAGGTCTTGAAAATTTTTAAACTTACTAAAATCATGTCAAGTTTATAGAGTCATTCGTTCTGTATTGATTAGTGCGAACCGCATTTTCTATCCACGAAAAGAACCGTTTCACAATACATATATTTTTTTAAATGCAAATTTATTTATTTATTTATTTATTTATTTATTTATTATTTACCTAAATGGCATCATTACATACATAGGAATTATAAAAAAATCTAAAAGCCAAATCATTTAAAAGTTATACATAATAAAATAATGATCTATGCCAAAAACATTATACACGAAAAATTCACCCAGTTTCTACTGAAATCGTCTTGACCCTCCTCTTAATTCTGCGCCTGAGACAAGCGAGCAGTTGGAACAAGCAACTCGTCAGTATTTCTAGTATTATATAAGTTTATATCCCCAACTTTAGTATGCAGGTTTTGGTTAGGGAAAATATGGCAGGCACAGTGCAAAATATAAAGGTTGATAACTGTGAGGATTTTGTTTGCTTTAAATGTATCACGGAATGAAAGATTGATCATACTTCTTATTCTTCTCTTCTAAGCTAAAAGCATTGTTCCAGTGTGATCAGAGTTTCCCCGGACCCAGTAATCCATATGCCATAATTATTGGGTTGATAGTTGTATAGTAAAATTCTTTAAAGGTACGAATGTGAACACTGCTTCTTAGTTGTAAGACAGCATAGATTTTTGAGGCTATTTGTTGCATATCATGTTATTAATATGGCCACAGCATGAAGCCCAGGAACTTTACACAATCCTGCTGTACAAGAATTGAGCATTTGGCCCTAACCAGAAAATTTCTCACTCGAATGACTCTGAGAGGTGTGAAGTTGATACACACGGGCTACTAACTTTATGCACATGCATTTTCATCGCTCTCGCCATGCACCATTGTTGATGCATCATCAGCAAACAAAGTAACATAACTATTTTGAGCCAGGAAAGAAGGTAATTTATAAAAAGAAGGAAAAGTACCGGCCCACCCAATCAGACACAGGCATACCAGTAGCGTCCTATCGGTCAGATACCCTGCACCCACCCCAACGCAGGACCCCTCGCACCAAATCGCTCCAACTTAGACAACAGTATGGCACGATTTATGGTCTCAAAGGACCTCGTGAAATCGACGAAGATTTCAATGGTCTTTATTTTATTGTTAAAGTTTTGGAGAATCCTAGAACGATAGGCAAGTATGGCATCAATCGTTGAATGACCCTCCCTAAAGCCAAACTGATGGGAATTGAGTATATTAAATGTGTTCAAAATTGAGACAATTTTTTTTGGAAGGCCCATTCAAAGATATTTGAGAAAAGTGTGAGTTGATTAGTCTTGCCTTAAAGTTGTTTAAAAAAGCCCATTTAGTTTACACCAGGTAGACATCTCATCAGTAGCCTTGCTCTGACACCACATCGCTCTATCTTAGACAACAGTATGGCACAATTTATGGTGTCAAAGGACTTCGTGAAATAGAAGATTCATTCCAATGGTCTTCAGTTTATTGTTGCAGTTTTGGAGAATCCTAGAATGAAAGGCAAGTACCAGTATCGTTGAAAGACCCTCTCTGAAGCCAAACTGATGGGAATTGAGTATATTAAATGGGTTCAAAATTGAGACTAATTTTTTTTTGGAAGGCCCATTCAAAGATTTTTGAAAAAAGTGTGAGTTGATTAGGCTTGTCTTAAAGTTGTTTAAAAAATCCCATTTAGTTCACACCAGGTAGACATCTCATCAGTAGCCTTGACCTCTGATACCACATCGCTCTATCTTAGACAACAGTATGGCACAATGTATGGTGTCAAAGGACCTCGTGAAATAGAAGATTCATTCCAATGGTCTTCAGTTTATTGTTGAAGTTTTGGAGAATCCTAGAATGAAAGGAAAGTATGGCATCAATCGTTGAAAGACCCTCTCTGAAGCCAAACTGGTGGGAATTGAGTTTATTAAATGGGTTCAAAATTGAGACTAATTTTTTTTTTGGAAGGCCCATTCAAAGATTTTTGAGAAAAGTGTGAGTTAATTAGGCTTGCCTTAAAATTGTTAAAAAAAACACATTTAGTTCACACCAGGTAGAAATCTCATCAGTAGCCTTGACCTCTGGCACCACATCGCTCCAACTTGGATAATAGTATGGTAGGATTTATGGTGTCAAAGAAACTCGTGAAATCGAAGAAGATTCCAATGGTCCTCAGTTTATTGTTGAAATTTTGGAGAATCCTAGAATGAAAGGCAGGTATGGCATCAATCGTTGAAGACACTCTCCGAAACCAAACGGGTAGGAATTGAGGATATTGAATGTATTAAAAAATGAGATTAATCTTTTTTGCAAGACCCTTTTCAAGACCGTTTTTCGCGGATTCAAAGAAAAGCATTTTTTTCTCGTTCCTATAGCGTTATTTTTCTCAGCCAGTATCAACAAGGGCTATATCGCAAATGAATTGCCTAATCGAACCTGGAAAAATACACAGCCTAAATTTGAAAACAACGTCATTCCTATCAAAATGTCCGTAATAGTCAGTTACGGTGATCTAGTAAGTTCTCTTAAATCTATCAGATGGCTCATTTGAAGTAGTCTAGATTTTGTTCTCTCTATGTCTGATTAGACTAGTTTAGGGGAAAATCTGCTATTAGCCTCCGCGCTGCGACTTTTTTATATCTATTATGTCAAAAGGCATTTAGAGTTTTTCATCCAGCTCCGTGCTCTCCATCAGATGCCATAGATTAGGTTCCAAGTTCTCCAGGATGTCTAGGCTTTTATTCCCTCAGCGTATAGAACCTTAGTCTTTACGAGCCCTAACAGTGGAAAAGTATGTGCTCTGTGGTATTCTCCCCTTCCTGACAAAACCTGCACAGCGGTTCTTCTACCAGCCCAATCGTACTCATATGTTCTACTTCATTATTCTTGATGATTTGCGTCCATAGTTTTATGCTAACCTTTTGAATAGGTATTGCTACACTGCAGAAAGGCTTTGGTCTCTTTAGGAATAATATACCTCCTGCTTCTTTTGTACCCTGTATGTGCTGGTATTCAGATCAGTGTGTTTTTACTGCCCAGCTCTCTTAGGGCTTCTATGCAGTTCCAGAACTTCTTTTACCGCCACTTAGCTCTCAGAGTCCATTGCAATAGTTTTACCTGTAGACAATTGCCTTATCAACACATTTGCCCCAATGCATTGGGTCATCTTCCGCTTGTAATATAATCGCATATTTGCCTAAGCTCATTGAGATTCTTGTCATTAGCTTGTCTTTAGCATGACTTTGTATATACCTTGGGAAGTATGACATTCCCATGATGACCTTGATTTCCACCCCTTCATATAACCTATTGTAGTCTTTCCTGCGCCTTCTAGTTATGGGTACTTGCCCTCTGACGACTAATCTAGCTTCACCTTCAGACTGTGCTATTGCATACAAGCAAATCAAGCTATAAGTCAATACTCCTGTTTTAACCCCGACACTGAGTTGCACGTGTACTACCTCCATATTTGATTAGATCAGTTTAGGGGCTAATGGTCTATTAGCCTCCGCAATGCAGTTTTTTCATATCTATTGCGTAAATAATCATTTACAGTTCTTTATCCCATCCCGTCTTCTCCATGGGACACCATAAGTTAGTTTTCAGATCCCTCCGGGGGGGCTAGCCTGCACGCTTTTGGCTTTTTTCTTCAGCGTAAAGAACCTTAGTTTAGTTCTGCGGTTTCCTCCTCTTCCTGACAAAACCTGCACAGCGGTTCTTCTTCCAATCCAATCGTACTCATATGTTTGTTGAGATTACAGTGCCCTGTAAGAAGCCCAACTATTGTTCTAGCTATGCTTCTGACTTAATAGATATTTTGTAGAATTTTGGTGTTAGTTTTTTGAACAACTTTATATTCTGTCTCAATCCTAACAAGCTGTTCGACCATTTTTGAGTTTTCGTTGACATCTATGATTTGATGCCAGCTTTTTGTGTAGATTTTACTACACTGCAGAAAGGCTTTGGTCCATTCAGGAACACTTGTACCCTGGGTCAGGTACTGGTACTCAGGTCAATGTGTTTTGTCATTAGCTTGTCTTTAGCTTGACTCCGTATATACTTTGGGAAGTATGGCATTTCCATCACTAGATTGATTTCCACCCCTTCATGTAACTTATCGTAGTCTTTCCTGCGCCTTCTATTTATGGGTACTTGCCCTCTGGAGAGTCTACAAGCGACCAACCTAGCGTCGCTCTCCGATTGTATACTTGCATATAGGCAAATTAAGGTGTAAATCAATACTCCTGTTTTAATCCCGGCACTGAGTTGCCAGTATACGACCTCCATATTTTAATATTGGTACTCAGGTCAGTGTGTTTTATCATTAGCTTGTCTTTAGCTTCACTCCGTATATACATTGGGAAGTATGGCATTCCCATGATGAGTTTGATTTCCACCTCTTCATATAACTTATCGTAGTCTTTCCTGCGCCTTCTACTTATGAGTACTTGCCCTGTGGAGAGTCAACAAGCGACTAGCCTAGCTTCGCTCTCAGATTGTAATATTGCAAATAGGCAAATCAAGGTGTAAATCAATACTCCTGTTTTAATCCCGGCA
>MU187024.1:76243-122818 GCA_016904865.1 Pissodes strobi
AATCAATACTCCTGTTTTAATCCCGGCACTGAGTTGCCAGTATACTAATTTCATATTTTAATACTGGTACTCAAGTCAGTGTGCTTTGACATTAGCTTGTCTTTAGCTTGACTCCATATATACCTTGGGAAGTATGGTATTCCCATGATGAGCTTGTTTCACCTCTTCATATAACTTATCGTAGTATTTTCTGCGCCTTCTGCTTATGGGTACTTGCCCTCTGGAGAGTCTACAAGCGACTAAACTAGCTTCGCCCTCACATTATATTATTGCATATAGGCAACTCAAGATGTAAATCAATACTCCTGTAACCCCGGCACTGAGTTGCCAGTATACTACCTCCATATCCTAATACAACTAACATAACTAAATATGTTCATTAATTAGTTAATTCGTGAAGCAAATATTTAGTATAGAGAACTAATAACAATTATTAACCCTCATTAGTGCAGATAATGCAGCGAGCGGTCTCAAATTACATATTTGAGTTTGATCTATAATTGGTAAGGTATTAAATTTATTATATTGTGATAAACATGAAAAAAATTCTTAATATTACATAATATAGCTTCGACGAATTTCGATTATGCATTATTAACTAGAGGATAAATATTATATGTACAAATGATTTTATCAACTCACCTCGATTGGTTTGAGATATCGATGCTGATCCATCGGTACGAGTAAACCCTGAAGCCTACCGTACCTGGTTTGAACGATCCTAGTGCTAATCTTGGCGTTCTTCATGAAACTATTGTCCGCCAAACCCCCGGCCAATCCGAAGAGCAGAACGAATACGCCTAAGAAGCCTCTACTCTTGGTGCCCATCTTCGTTAAGTGGGAAACATGACTGAGCCCGAAAAAACTAACAACACGGCCCGAATTAATTCGAATTTAAATTCCTTTCCCGCGATAACGACGAAAGTTTTAATGAAAATCTTTCAATCTCCACGAAAAATTCCGGCAACACAGGAAAACACTAAAGTAAGTAAAAGTTTTAGGAATTAATTATTCTCGTAGTGTACTTATGCCGCGAAACTCGGTCAAAAGTAATATCTTCGTCGTGACTGCTAGCTGGCGTCGCCTTTATTCTATTCAAACTTGTGGCAGACATCTTGGACTCAGACTACAATCGAGCCTCTTGGATTGCTCCTTTATCCTGAAACAAAGCCAATCATTAATTCTGGTTGTTGACAAATATATGGAGGAGGGATTTCGATTAATCCGTAAGGTCGTCTAATTTTCGTGCGTGTTGGGAGATGCCGAATATTAAATGCAGATTTCCAATCGGGTCACACGTTTGTTATTATAAAGAGATGAAATAATTTACTACAGTACCTGAGACTTGATACTTGACAATATACAACTATAATAAAGACGTGTTTCAAATGTATAAACATTGTAAAATAAATGACATGTTAAAGATGAAAAACCTTCTCTACCGCAAGTTCAGTAGCCAAAGTTGAAGCTGCACTTTTTCTTTGAATTCCTACTTTAGTATACAAAATGACGCTGATTTAAAAATTTCGATCTTCTGTAATAATTTTTTAACCTTCATCACCACATACCAGAAGTTTGCATCTCTGGTATAATTTTTGGAATGCAAGTAGTGTGTTAAAGAGAGTGAGTCCTCACGGAGGAGGTAATTTACCCCTCCGTGAGAACCCACTCTCTTTAAATTACTGAGGAGTTTTCTTTCATCATGAAATAAGTTTGTGCCTCCCTGTATATGTAGACCTTGCCTTATATCGACTTTCAACCGACCCGGACTTTTCCCCTTCCCCCATAAATAAACTTAATATTACCAGCAGTTCTGTATGTATCTCTTCATTTTACAGTTTACACTTCTATGGAAGAACTCAAATTAATAAATCGAGTACTCAAGAGAGTCGATTCAGAGATAGTTAGTTCAATATTTTGAAAATGTCAATCTATTGCAGTTTGTAGTCGAACTTAAACAATTAGGATTTTATATTGAAGTGGAATTTCAATTGGAACTGTATAAAAACTTTCTTATGTCGGAAGCCGGTTCGCGGTTTTATGCACTTGCGGGAAATGACACTGAAACTCAGGATATGCTGTGGTATGAGAACTATATGCAACATGCTGAGTATTGTAAAAAGGGTGTACAAGTTTATAGCGAGCTCTTAAAAATCAAAGAGAGAGTAAAGAATTTGTATTAAAACTTAATATATTAAAATTATATTATAAGAATGTATGTATGTTTAAGGAAATGTAGAAAATAAAAATATTTTTTTATCAGTTAGATCATTATTTAATAGATTATCTACATAAGATTTATATCACTTAAGTCCGGGTATTCTCAAACTGGGGTCCCTGGACCATTTTATCGAAATATTTTACTACTAAGTGAACAAAAAATCATAGAAAATTGGATAAAAGGCCACAGGCCACTGCAGGCCTGTGCTTCTTTTTCTGCACAACAGAAAGCTGCAGTGTTTATTTTTAGTTAACTAAATTGGGAGTTTAGAAACATCCAACAAAATGCACTCTAACACAGTTTTATACACATACCGAAAAGGGGACAACATAAGAAATGAGAAACTTTTGGTTTACTATATTGAAACCCCCTTATTTACGTTTCATTTTGATACAATTTTTTAATGTATGTGATCGGAATTTTAATAGGCTCATGTCACACCGTCACATCAAATGGAACCTCTTTCATATAAAAAGCCCTCAGCAAGAACGAAGGAAGGTCAAAAATCTACTCGTTTTGGCTAGAGACTGGTCTAGTTCCACTCGCCAAAGCTTGAGACTGGTTTCCACATTCAAATTTTCACTTATTCTGACATCCACTCGCTTCAGCGAGGGATGAGTTTTTCCCACACCGTGTATAGTTTCTCAATTATATAAGAAATTGAGCACCTCAGTAATTTTCATGAGCCAAATGAAATTGAGAACAAATCCTAAAATCTCAGCCACCGGCGCAACTCGCAGGAGAGTCCGTAAGGAAGCCGTTACGGTTTGGGAAATTCTTTGGTTTCACTAAAATTTCTTACGATTTAACAGCTAGACTTCCCCCTTGAGGAGCTGTGAGACCTTGTCGTTGGTGGGGGGGCTCAGTAGCCGCATATGCGGCGAAGCTAAGGACAGCTAAAAAAAAACAGACCCAACCCAAGGTGTAAAGTGATCCGTGCCGATGGGTGCATGGCGGTGGGGGATGCACTGGGATAATCGGATGGGCCTACCTGCCCTACGATGATCCTGAGTCAACACCAACCAGGAGTGTGGAATAGCTGGTGAGACACTGTAGGCGAAATGGGACTCAGCTGATCATCGGCTGCGATACGCACGCACACCACACAATCTGGGGAAGAACCAACACCAACAATAGAGGTGAGTCATTACTACAATATATTATGGCAAATAACTTAAACATAATTAATGTAGGGAGCAAACCTACCTTTATTAATACTGTTAGGAAGAAGGTCATAGATGCAACACTAGCCTCAAACTATTTGAGTAATTACGTCACAAACTGGCATGTATCTGATGAGGTAAGTTGTTCGGATCATAGATACATCAGATTCAATATAACAGCGGAAAAAACTACTACTACCTATCGAAATCCTCAGAAGATGGACTGGGAAGCATATGCGGCAGACCTAGAGCACAGACTTCCGCTAATCAGGAAGACGATAAGGAACACGGAAAACTTAGAGATGGTTGTGGAGCAATTCAATGACGCAATCATCACTGCCTTCCAAGACAACTGCCCTCTTACAACAAGGAAATCCACTAGGAATGTGCCCTGGTGGAGTGAGGAACTTGCGAAGTTAAGAAGGCAGGTCAGAAAAGACTTTAACAAAGCCAAAAGAAATGATCAGTGGGAGGTATATAGAACTACACTGACCAGGTTCAACAAAGAGCTGAGGGGAGCCAAGAGAAGGTCATGGAGGAAGTACTGTGAGGAGATAGAGAACACTCAAGAATATGATAGACTTCAAAGAATTCTCTCAGGAAGCCCCCAAACCCCAATAAATTCGCTAAAGAATGATCTTGGCGAATATACCAGTACGGGAGAGGAAACGGCTAAGGAAGTCCTAAGGGTTCACTTTGCCGGCTCACAGGTAGTAGATCATGCTCAAGGGGGGTGGACTGAGCCAGAACCTCGAAGGGCGTCCAGGGAAGACTGGCAGACTTCGAAGGAAGTGATTAACTATCAGAAAATCGAATGGGCAATAAACACATTCGAACCATACAAATCCCCGGGAATGGCCGGGATTTACCCTATAATGTTACAGAAAGGAACTGAACTAGTGTACAGGATACTCTGCAGTATTCTAAGAAGCAGCCTAGCTTTTGGACATATACCAAAAACCTGGAGACACATTAGGGTAACATTTATACCGAAACCCGGGAAAATAAGACACGATACGGCAAAGTCCCTAAGACCCATTAGTCTTAGGTCCTTTGAACTTATCACACTTGAAAAACTTGTGGACAGGCATATTAGGGACGGTGTATTGGTAAACAGCCCACTGCACACCGACCAGTATGCCTACCAGACAGGTAAGTCAACAGAAACAGCACTCCACCAGCTGGTCAAGAGGGTGGAGGATACACTGGAAAACAGGGAGGTGATGCTGCCCGCCTTCCTGGATGTGGAGGGGGCGTTTGACAACACCTCCTTCGACTCAATAACCAGATCCCTCGGGCAAAGAGGAGTTGAGGGCACTTGCTGTCGGTGGATTAACTCAATGCTGAGGGGAAGGTTGGTAGAAGCAACCGTCGCTGCAAGCGCGCTGGTGGCTCGGGTGCATCGAGGGTGTCCGCAGGGCGGGGTGTTATCTCCGCTCCTGTGGAACCTGGTGGCGGACGGCCTACTCAGGGTGCTCACAGATGGGGGACACTGTACACTCGGATATACTGTGACATAGTCATCATCACCCGAGGCAAATTTAACTCAACGGTTAGAGAGCAGATGCAAAATGCTCTGAACCGGACTACAAGATGGGTAGATCAGGAGATTTTAAATATTAGTCCCAACAAATCTAACATCGTAGCTTTTACTCGAAGGCACAAGGTGGGCGATCTAGGACCACTCAGCCTGAGAGGACAAAACATACTGATCTAGAACGAGGTAAAGTATCTAGGGGTAACATTGGACTCGAGACTTACCTGGAACCGACATCTGGAAAATATCACCAAAAAAGCGGTGGCATCAGTCATGATTACCAGACGCTTGCACGGGAAACAATGGTGATTGAGACCAGACATGATGTATTGAACATACAAAATGGTGGTAAAACCTATCCTAACATACGCCTCTCTGGTGTGGTGGCCTAAGACACAACAGAAAAGCGCGATTTCACAACTTGGCAAGATACAAAGACTTGCCTGTCTAGGAATGATGGGGGCAATTCGGACCACTCCAACTGCGGCAATGGAGACCCTCCTGGACCTCCCGCCTCTACACTTTGTGATAAGGGGGCAGGCCAGGCTGGGGGTACATAGACTGTAGCAAAAAATCACCGTTACTAGAAGGACGGGACACTTGGCAATCGCTGATCTTGTGGAGGGAGATGTTTTAAACATGAAAACGGACCACATGCAAAAGCGATACTGTTTTAATAGATTATTCGAGGTGAACTTTCCAAGTAGAACCGAATGGGAAAATGGACCAACAGCTATCAGTAGGCAGGACCAAACCTGGTTCACAGACGGGTCAAAAACTGCAGCTGGTACTGGATCAGGAGTATATTTTGCTAGTCAAAGTCAGAGCAAATACTATGCACTGGGTATGTATGCTCCTGTTTTCCAAGCAGAGGTATACGCCATACTTCAGTGCACCATAGAGAATATTAGGAAGGCCACAAACAATCGGCGGATCCTAATATTGTCGGACAGTCAAGCAGCACTAAGAGCACTAATGAGCGAAGAAGTGTCATCAAGACTGGTGTGGAAATGTGTTGAAGAACTACAAACCCTGGCAGACTGGAATACGGTAAGACTAATCTGGGTGCCAGGACACAGAGGGATCGAAGGCAATGAAAAAGCTGATGAAGTCGCCAGGAGAGGATCAGAAACAAAACTAATCGGCCCAGAACCGGCTCTGGGAATACCAAAAAGTATGACCCGGAGCCACATCAAAGACTGGGTTCGAAAAGAACATCGACGTCACTGGATAGAAATCCCCAGGCAAAACCATGGAAAGGAATTTATTGGCCTACCATAAAGATAATAAAAAAGAACCGAAAATCTGCTATTCATGAGCAGAGATCGGTTGCGAATCATAATCGGTCTTTTGACCGGCCATGCACCCCTAAAGGTACACCTGAACATTATGGATCTGTATATCGGAGACCTTAACTGCAGACTATGCAAAAAGGAACCGGAAACAGCCAGACACATCCTGATCAACTGTGAGGCACTGGACCGCAGGAGACTTAGCATCTTTGGGCAACCAAATATAGACCCAGAGATACTAAGTAAACACTCAGTTAAAAGACCTATACGGCCTCGTACACACAAAGGACACAAAAATACTGGAGTGGCTATCATAAAATCACACAGGCTCAGCACAATAAGCCTGTACAGGCTGCAGTGCTATATGGGGACGTATGTCGGACAGGCCTAGGAAAAAGAAAACAGCTAGACTTTAGTTCAAGGGAGAGTCGGACTGTTAAATCTAGTGCTTTAGGGTGATCAGATTCTGGTAAGTTGCGCGGTTTTTATTGGGTTCCGGGCTGGAAGGTGATTGTGGCCAAATAATATGTTCAAGTCAATCTTAACCCTCTTATCTTCGAATAACAAATTGAGCTAATGGTGGTAAAATCCTTACAGAATACAAAACGCAACAGAGGGTACAACAATGATCCTACGGAACATGAAAAGAGCCTACGGACCACAAAAAGACTCCTCCCCAAAAAATCTTGTGACGTAATATTCGTGGGGGTATCTTAAAAATTACATATATTATATACACGGTTAGCCAAAAGTCTGGACCCGGCTTAATATCTCTAAAACGGGTGATGCGATTTTTTTGAAATTTTGGACATAGGGTATATCGATAATGATAAATTTAAAAATCGTATCTGCGTTGTTGCCAGACTTACCGGTTTCCCAAAAAGAATACAAACTTTGTTTTTTTAAATACAATGCTATTAATTTTATTACATTTTTAAAATCTACATAAAATACTAAACACATTTCATGTAGAATATGCTATACCTAATTTACTTCGTTTCCGAGTAAAAAATAATTTAATATTTAGAGCAACGCGACGCGACGTCTCTTTGATGGTCGCTGAATACCCCTGTACTCATATTGTCAAGTGTCTCAATAGTAAATAGGTAATTTTTATTAATTGACAACTAATGTCAACGTAATTTCAAAAATTTAAAATGGTTTTAAGCGAAAGGGATCGTATTGAATTATTAATTATCGTGGGGTATGGTAATAGAAAAATATCGCACTCAGAAGCTGCAAGTATATTTAATACTGTACATCCAAATAGAAACCCAATTTCACGAAGTGCCGTGTCAAAAATTGTACGAAAGTTTGAAAATCAAGGTGTTGTTAAGGATTTACCCAGAACAGGACGTCCCAAAATAGCAAGTAATGCCGAAAAGTCCTTAGATGTTTTGCTTAATGTTATGGAAAACCCACATATTTCTACGACGCTGTTATCGTTAAACCATGATATGGGTCAAACCTCTGTCCGAAGAATACTAAAAAGCGAAGGTCTTCATCCTTATAAAGTAAAACTAATCCACGAATTAACAGAGGATGATCCTGATAGGCGTCTAGAATTCTGTGAAAACTTAATGGAAATATGCAACAATGATGGAGATTTTATTAAAAGGATCCTGTTCTCAGATGAGGCAACATTTACTCTCTCTGGCGAAGTAAACAGGCATAATTGCCGCTATTGGGCCTTTGAAAAGAAATAGTGCGTGCGTTAGCAAATTTATACCCGAATTTTCAGGCTGGAGGCGTCAATAGGAATATCTGGTTCCAACAAGATGTGGCTCCGCCTCATTTTGCTTTAAATGTTCGCAATTTTTTGAACCAAACATTTGAAAACAGGTGGATGGGACGAAGAGGTGCAATAGAATGGCCGGCCCGTTCTCCAGACCTGACGCCTCTTGATTTTTATTTGTGGCGCCACTGAAAATCGGTAGTCTACAAAGAAAAACCAAATGATTTGGAAGAATTGAAAATGCGCATAAGGTATGCAATAGAAGAAATACCCGGAGAACATTTACAAAATAGCTTAAGTGAAATGCGAAATCGACTAGCATACTGCCAAGAAGTTGATGGAAGACAATTTGAACATTTGCTAAAAAAATAAATAGGGGTAATTTTTCTTTGCATAAAATCCGTTCATTTTTAAGTAGTTAGTTACAATATTTAATTATTTTTTTACTCGGGAACGACTAAAATTAGGTATAGCATACTCTACATGAAATTTGTTTAATATTTTATGTAGATTTTAAAAATGTAATAAAATTAATAGCATTGTATTTAAAAAATCAAAGTTTGCATTCTTTTTGGAAAAATGGTAAGTCTGGCAACAACGGAGACACGATTTTTAAATTCATAATTATCGATATACCCTTAGTCCAAAATTTCAAAAAAATGGCATCTCCCGTTTTTGAGATATTAAGCCGGGTCCAGACTTTTGGCTAACCGTGATCCTGGTCAGATCTTACCCTCTACGCTCTCAACTTGGTACAAATTCTCATTAGTATGTGCATGTATACAAGTTGTTTGCTACGACTGGCTTGAAACTAACCCAAACTACACTTGGAAATTATTTTGCAAGAGGAGTTATTAGTGTGTTTGTCACCATTTTCAAACCAGTTATAGAAACACTATTTACGTAACTTAAATCTTAATTCCGTAGCGACAAGTAAGTAATCCTTCGACACACATCTTAGAAAACTATTGCCACAATTTCATTTAAAGAAATGCTCAGTGAAGCTTTTAATCCTAAATATCCGTTAGACACCAAGAGATCAAAATTACGATACACTGTAGTCGTAATAAACATAACGTTACAATGTTGTAACGGACGGAAATAATATCGAGCTCAACGTCAACTGTTAGGCAGGTCTCCCACCGGGTCGACCGGTTGCATGAAACCGATCGTACGAAACTTGCGATTTTTCCCGCGTACGACTTTTGTATTTAAATACACAGACTCTCTCCCACTGCCGCGACTGCGATCAGGATCGCATGCAACCACGCAACTGAAATTGCATGCGATCAGTTCTGCTGGTCGCGGCTTGGTTTTCAGTCGTCTACTGTGAGCGACAGAGACTTTTGTTTACATAAAAATGAACAGTTTAAAAATATTTAGTTCGTACAAGAGGTGGACAAATAGCCCTGTTTGAATAACTATAAATTAGATAGTTATTCGGAAAGAGAAGAGATAATACGCTGCTTGGGAGAAAGAGTCATGCGGTAGAACGCATGAAACTTTTGAGGATCACCTTGTAACTCTTTTGCTGCTACAAAAGCTCTTCGATCATAATTATTGACAATGTATGGGTGCACCCAAAATTTCCTTCGTTTTCGGCGTCTTAAATACTGCCACACGACTGTTACATTGCTATCACAACTGAATAAACATCGACTCGGTGTGCGAATGTCTACGCGATTAGTTTCATGAAACCAGTTGCGCACAATCGGTTTCATGCAACCGGTCGACCTGGTGGGAGAGCTGCCTTACTACTCATAAAACGTTTAGATGCGCACTGGGTGATAAATAAAATTTTATATACGCCAGGAGTGAAGAAGAATAATTATTTCCGCCCAAGCAATAGCTACAATTCGTTATTTTCTTTGAATGATAAAAATTTGTAGGTTCATATTTTACTTGACTTTTAAGACCTAAATATTAGGTTTTATATTTACACCCAGACATTATTATAAACCATTAGATTTGCTCTAAATATTTCCCCTCAGAAAAGGTTACACTTATAAAAAAAATGCGATAGTAATTCGTTTCTTATACAGTATACAAAAGCCTCCCTTTAAAATCCTCACCATAGCCGCAATTTATGAAAAGTACATCCAGAATCCCACTTCTGAAACAATCGCCCCTGATTTACGTGACTCGTTCCGCAGACCGCTTCGGCTGACTTATATGTGCTTTTTTAAAATCATGCCATTTGTAAACGAGAAGTGCTAACGGAAACAAAAAATACGGCCTTTTTCGAGGCGCTTTTGTTTTGAGACAATGCACTTTAATACAATTTATAACTATGAAATGCGGAAAAATTAATAACAAAGCAAGAGTTAGTTAGTTTGAAAGTTTTTATTCTATAAGAATTATCATTAATAATAGTTGGTTTTATTTGCTAATCGCATCTAGTTGTGGCGGAAAAGCCTTCAGAGAAGTAGTGGGGATAGGACTGTATATGAAGGGATTATTAACTATAATAATTCTTTCATATACATTCATATACGAATGAATTATTACTTAATTTCCATTGTTCCCCTTTTATGAGTAAAACTTTCTTGGATTGCTATCGCATATATTTCATTTTTAACCAACGTTTCGGACAGGTTCCATTTGTTTCGCATCACTGAAGCGAACTAGCAGAGGGTAGATTGAAAATTTTTGCCATATTCTGAAAAAATGCTGTTTCATAAACTTTATCTTGCGATAAGACAAAATACCACTACCCATAAATAAATGAATGAATTTGGAACCCAGGCGGAAGATCCCCTGCAAGAAAGCCACCAGCCTGGCCTCATTGTACTCCCACTCGAATATCAGTTCCACCTGGTAGCCCGACCACGGCCTTCGGCACAAAGCTTCCTCGGCTGGATCTTTCTTGTCCTACGCGCATCTTCTGAACAGAACTTTTCTTTCCATAGCCACCCTGGCTACTCGGCAAGAAGATGAGTAAACGATTCCTCGTCCTCCAATCACAACCTGCTTTCCGGTGGAAATATCTATACAAGTGACAGTGAGTGCCCTGGGTGGTACCCTGTCACAACCCTCATCTCCCCTTTCTTCAGAGCCCGCACACGGTCACTTAAGAGCCCTCACACGGTCACTTAAGAGTAGCCCAGCCTACTTCATTTCCGGAGTAGTCCACCATAGGTCCTTGTCCCGCACATCCATTGCATCCTTAGAGTAATAATTGTAAACCCTCACCACAATGTCTCTCTAATATGGCTACTCTAACCATATTAACTGTCCTATTTATTCAATAAGTAGTCATGACACCATAATGATGAAGTACCCTAACTCAGCGGCAAACTAGATTTTATTTATGAAGGATAGCAAACTTTATGGGAAGATATAGTGCATATCGATAATCACATAAAATTTCTTGGGTGCTAAATGGCTATAACTGCTGACGCACCCTGACTAAATAAATCACTTATTTACACTTTCTCGAAATTGTTTAATTAAAGGTAGCATTATAATTCACCACACATTAGTATTTTACGTGAAGGCGTACTTTACATAAGGTCTTATTTTGCCACCTCTGCCAGTCAAGACATAATTGACATTTTTAGGGAAATATATTATAAGGCCCTTTTTTCAGAATTTTGCTTCTGCTTTTACCTTAGGAGTCAAAACTTTATAAATGTGGCTTCTTGCTTATGAGCAGGTCGTGAGAAAAATCTAAAAAATCATTTCTACTGTACGCCTTTATTTATTTAGTGTCTTTCAAATTTCTATTTAATTTATTTCTTCTCAAAAAGTCGTCTTGATCAAATTTCAGCTTATCATATTTTTTGAATATACTGCAAAAAATGCTATTTATTTTTTGGTCCATTTGTGCATTGGTTAAGTTCATCCGAGGACATACTATATATCAAAAAATCCTCAACTCAACCACTCTATGTCAAAATCACTATAAACTCTAAATGACTATTTTTTCAAGATTTTACAGCGATTTCACTACTCGAAGTTCAAATCTGAATCTGAATGCTTTTTTGAACTAAATTTAAATGTATCCTTTTTAGTTATGAAGCTTTACTTTGGAAGTTTTGATTTCCATTTGTAAGGCTGACTTCGTTAAGCTGTATTAGAGCTTTTAAAAGTTCCTTGTTCTCTCATGAAAGTTATTAATAAATATAAATGCGAGTATCGAAAGTATAAGGAAGATTTAGGAAAAGGGAGGAAATGATTGTATTGCGAAATTATATTTACGAAGATATATAAGTTGTAGTCTGATCCAGGCCAATGTGATGCTAGCTTGGAATCATCCCACATCTATAGACATAGCTTGACTGTCTTAAATCATATTTCTTTGAAGACTGAGGTCATCTCAGAAACAAAATAAAAAGTATTGAAATCCATATTGCAATTTCAACATAAGTTTCAGCAATTCACATTTAATTCAGTGTCTATACACTTATTGAAATTGCACACCTGTAGAAGGTTACGTATTTAATATTCATCACAATTGTTCAAATTATGACACACACTATATTAAAGGCCATATGCTTTTACTCACTTATGCTAATATCGAGTGGGGTGAATAAAATTAATTGCAAATTAACGTAGCTTTTAAAGAAAACAACTCCCTAATTATGAATAACAGAACTCAACATGATTATCTTGTTTCTCGAGTTGGCAGTTGGTGGTCTAAAATTTCCATCTTAATTTGTGATCTCATCCTTATACCAGCTGGATAGTTTGTTGAATTATAGAAGTTTAGGTATTTAATATTCATTTCTATTCGTCACAATTTTTCAAATTATGATACACACTCTATTAGAGGCCTCATGCTTTTACTGACTTATGCTAATATCGGGTGGGCTGAATAAGTAAACTGTAAACTAATGTAGCTTTTAAACAAAACAAACCCACAATTATAAATCACAGAACTCTACATGATTATTTTGTTTCTCGAGTTGGCAGTTGCTGTAAAATTTTCATCTGAGTTTGTGACCTCTTCCTCATATCTGCTGGACAGTTAGTTGAATTATGTTTGAATCTACCCTGTTTAATTATATTCAGATGCTACAAGAAATGAGCTCTGCTTTTGAGGTTTTTAATCCCATTTTTAAATCTGATTTTAAATTTTCGTGTGTATTCGAGTCTTCCAAAAGTTCCTAGCTTATTCAAATAAATATTTTAAATTAATATTGGACGAAAATCGCATATATGTAGAAGGTAGGTAGAATAAGGAAACATTTCTATAATAAGAGTTTATTTTTGAAATGTTGAATCATTTTGCTGGTTAATGTGGTTCAAACTTGGAACTATCCCATGTCCCTTAGCAATAATGGGCTATCTATATTTATAGATTTTAGAAGACTAAATGTGATGGGAACTAAATATTTAAAAATATACCCACTTATTTAATAAATATCAACTCATCACAATTTTTCAAACAATGATACACACTTTATCAGCCTAATACTTTGAAAGGCTTAATGCCAAAATAGCCACACAA
Organism: Pissodes strobi; assembly: GCA_016904865.1. Classification (NCBI taxonomy): domain Eukaryota; kingdom Metazoa; phylum Arthropoda; class Insecta; order Coleoptera; family Curculionidae; genus Pissodes; species Pissodes strobi. The sequence continues at coordinate 89,644 of MU187024.1, forward strand.
GTAAAAATCGCAACTAAATTACTAAAAAATTTTCATTTCATCGATGCATGAAAACGGCACGCTGAAAATTTAAACCTGTCCTTTACATCTCATGCTCTCACCTATAGGGCTGAATGATAAAAAATATAGCACCCTGAATATTAAATATAGAGTGTAAAAATTTAATTCTTTAAAATAGTAAAAATTTGGCAAAATGTATCAACTAGCCATTGATTGGTAGGGAGGTCTGAGATAAATAGATTTATATTTAAGTTTTTTATTCTCCAATGCATTTGAAATTATATTGTTTTGCTGCAATTTTGAGGACGAAAATTGCTTTTAATATTTTTTATATTTATCTTGTTTACCTTATTTCTTGATTGAGTGAAGTTTTGATTCCCAAAAGTTCTCAATAATTTTTGTGTGAGCATTTGGTTCTGCCTTTTGAATCTGAATAGAGCTTTGATTATAAAATACTGTTCTATTCTGGCAATATTTTTATTAAAACTTTTTAAATGCAGAGCGTTACTTAACTTTTTACATAGAAAAAAAAAGGAACGGATTTGTTTTGTTTTTAGCTTATTCATCGTCATCATGTTAAATTTTACCTGATGTGCCAATGAAAATGACGACAATATAACGGGGCTATTTTGAACATAAATACAAATTCCATAATCCTTTATCAACATAATTGCAAGCTCTACTGACCATTTTGTTGCGGAGAGATATGAGTACGTAAAGTTAAGATTTGCCAGATATGAAGTTAAATTGTATTTAAATATATCTTATTTAGATATAGAAAATTGTCATGCCTTCGAAGTTTTCAATTCCATTTGAAAAGCTGACTTTCACTTTCCCAATGCATTTGAGGCTTTCAAAAGGTTCCTGTAATCTCATGAAAATTCTAAATTATTATTGATCGAGTATGGTAATTATCAGGATTGTATTATTTGAATTATATCGCAGATCCAATGAGATACAAACTTAGAATTATGCCATGTTCCTATATATAGGTGTACTGTCTTTATTGTAGGACATACCTATTGGACGCATTGTGGGGACCTGGCCTATGAGACGATCAGCCACCTCGTTCCCCGGGATATTCGGAACCTAAATAAGATTGACCCAATTAAGCTCAGCCATGATCTGCAAGACGTCCCTTCAAACAGACACCAGCCCAGGTAGCTTTACTGTCCGAATAGAAGTAGATATTATTCCCTCTGTGGGTTCTTAATAGGTTATCAGACCCGCAATAATTGAGGATCGCATCCGCTTCGACCTGGAACATTGCTGTAGAAGTCTCAAGGACCAAAGCAAGTATCGTCTATACGGTTTTCCATACAAACACGGTTCATGCCACGTTTTGGAGCCATCTGTGTTCCAGAAGATCGCGTTAACCAGACGTGGGCTGCGATCCACCCCTAATCAAGCATTCCTTATGTAAAATTGGACAGATCGACAAAATCTGAAAGGGGGCAGTATGTTGTTCGCTCAGGTTAAAAATTCCGAACATTTATCAGCCGCCCTCCTCCAAACTTTGATCTGTTTGCTCGAGCTCTTATTGTTCTACCTATACCTATTAAAACTAGCAAACAGTTGAATATAATGTGTTGCATTTAACAAAGTCATGGTTGGCAATTTTTCCAGACCATATGATATTCACTTGCTTTACCTACTAACAACCTTAGGCAGCCCAGAAGACGCCTGATAACTTTTGCATTTCAATTTCATAATATGCCCTGTAAAAGCTGTTAAAATATATGGAATAGTCATGTATAAATGAGTAATCGGGACGGAGAAACCTGAACGTTGCCTTAGTTTAATGTACTAAATATCTGGTACATTTTGAAAGCTGTAGTCTGAAAAATATTAAATGCTAAAATGCCATAATAACTCTTGAGACTAGGTAGAAAATTTAATAGTGCCAAAGTAAGTGTTCAAAATCAGTGCGTGATGGATCACCTGAAGCTATGTAAATAGAAACCTATTCATTTAGGTAAATGACGGTCGCTTGAGGTTTCTAATATACATGTTGTTCTTGCTATTAATAAATTCATGACTATTTTATAGGCAGACTTGGGCTGATTTTAAAACTTTTTCTACTGTCGAATAAAAAGTGATTATTGCACTTTAACTGTCTAATATCGAAACAGATTCTGCAAGCGAAAGATATATTCAATAAATATTAGTTCAAAACCTATCACATACTAAAGTTGACGAATTTATACTATTATAGTCCCTGAACTTCGTTTCCATAATACCCGGATTATCCTTGAAATAATATTTGACTTTTTTATATAAAAAATGCAATATCCTGACTTAAAGGGAAAGGGGATCTTTTCCAAAATAAATATTTTCCCGGCTTAACTGCCTTAAATAAGAAAAATTTGTAAAGTTTATTCCCATTCTATAAAATTCATTTTATTGTAGCATACATAAAAACTTGAGATTTACGTTAAGATACATACCAAAATTCCTAAACCAAGTTTCATGAGATCGAAAACAAGTCTTATTATTCTATAGATACCTAATCCAGTGACGGGATTTTATAGGATTTGCAATCTTAAAACTTTTAAAAATTTACGAGACTTTTATGGGATCAATAACAGAAAGAGGTTTTAAAATTTTATGCACGGACTTACATTACTTATCAGAAGACAGTAAAGTCACAGAACCGGGATGCCAATCACCATAAATCGTATTTTGTTTTCTTTTTCCCTCCTCCATTGGAATTCACTTGATGTTTTATTATGTTGTGAGATACCATCTCTCATGTATATAAAACTTTGTGGGATAATATATAGCATATATACAGAGGTTGAAAAAAATGGGTAGTTTAAGGTAAGAGTCCATCCCGTGTTGGTTTCGAAATTTCGAATATTTTAATGGTAGGTGGTAAGGTTGTAAGGAAAGTAATCGAAATAACTGAATAAGCTCTTTTTGCAAAAATGGGTTATCAGTCCATCCATCAAAAACCAAAAAATATATATTTTGATTTATAATAAACGATGACAATATACAGTGGTCAAAATATGAACAGTATCACACAAAAATTCAAACAACCATCAAAGTGTTGCAACTTGTTTCCAACCTGTTTTCGCCTGCGAATAGTTCATTTCTTTGGGAATTAGTAAATGGTAAAAATGGTTTCAAGCGTACTATGTAAGTACACAATTATTAATTTTTCGCACCCCTGTTATTTCTGATAAAACATAAGTAGTTATTCTTCATGAGCCTTATTAGCTAGCTTATGTCAATATGCCGAAACGTTTCTGGAAATTTAACAATATGTATGCTAACAGATATTCATTTATTTTGGAAAAAATTAACTTTCTTTGCAGTTTTCCAATAAATTTTGTGTTTTGAGCAAAGGACATTTAGAACTTCGACGGAGTATCATAAAAATACTATATTTCATGATTTAAAGTTCAGTGGCGTAGGCGGCAGGGTAAAAAACAATAAAAGCTCTTTGACAGAATCAAGTTTAATAACCGTGATACTCTTGGACGTGTTTTGAAGAAATGCGTTGCGTTAAGCAGTATATCAGACGATTTTCCTAGAGATTAGTTGCTTTTCCAATACGTTTTTAAGATTTTATTAATACCTCAATTTTAAACCATGAGCGTACGCTGATTTAATTTTTCTGTAAATTTTATGAAAATTGACAAAAATAGGAGCGCATAATACCTTTTTCCAGTTTCTTTTAGGTTTTTCAAATTGTGCTGTTTACACCCTGGGGCCAGAGCCGAAGCGGCATTATTTTAAAAAAGCGTATATTGGAGTGGAGAAAAAGGCTAAAATGTGTAAAATAAACTGTTAATTATGACATTGCAGAGAGGTCTTGTAAACGGTCAGATTAACATATATATATTTTTTTAATTTATGGATTTATGACTTTAGAGCGCACTATGATGATTTTAAAATGAAGTTTGGCCACTTCTCACCATTGTCCGATGGCGCCCGGCATAAGGCGAAAAACAAAATAACTTACTAAATTCAGATTTAATTACATTGAGCTTATTGCAAGTTATTTTTAGATGAAAAAAAAATGGATAAGCTATTATTAGGCACTAACAAAAAATTACAACCCAGTAGTTAATACAGATATAAGGACAAGCCAAAAATAATTAATATATGGTTGGACCTCCACTCCAATTTATAATTTCTTGTGGAATTCTTTGCCATTAATCATAAATTTTTTGGGCAAGATGGTCTAGAATTTCAGACTTTTCATTCCTATCGGCTATTTGTATTTTAAGGGATTTCCAAACATTATCGATAAGGTATCATGTCTGGGTTGCGTGCTGGCCAATCAATTCTACTGATCCAACGTTCTTTTAAGATTTGGTTGACGCGTGATGTGGTTGTACAATATTCTGAACTACTAAAAACATATAAACTGCGAATTAATTTTCATCCTGTCCAAAGTTTGAACATGAACTTGGTAAATAGCATGCAAACATTCAAATTAATTTATAAACAACGTGAGCGAACAGCGCAAGCAATTATGAACCTTAAAGCTATAATGGTCAGCAGATTGTATTATATAAACAGTTAAGGGAACCATCAATACGATAGGCTTTTGTCTCCTACCTATTCCGCTATAATCATTGCTGCCGTCCACAGAGACGTGGCTTTTATTGTTCTACCGATATCCTGATCCTCCAACTCAACTCAAGAGGTGTAGCATACAAGAGCGTAGTTCTTCTGCTTAACCTACTAAAGTCGAATCTACGATAGATCTGTGACAACTCTAAGTCAAGCAATATCTGAAGTTAAATAGACAAAGTGCCTTAAACTAAGAACACTTATGTAATATTTCATGAAATAACTAAACTTTACCCTAAATTAAAACACAACACCGCTCTTAAAGAACATTATTGTAATACAGGAACCAAGACCTATAGACTATTCAAACTCTACCTCAACCGACAGCACATGCGTGTTTTAGTAATCGTTTAGTCTTTGACCAATCAATAGACATTGTTATTATTTTACCGAAGTGCCTTTTTTATTAGATCTTCTCATCTGACATAGATCGATCCCTAATCGCAGCTGCATAACCTGCACGCCATCAAAAATGTGGCGTCACGGATACTAATTTTGACAATATCATCGACCAGAATGAACTGTTCACCAAAATTATCGGCAAATCGGACGACAACTTCTAAAATACATCGATTCCCGTATGTTTCCACCCTTACTGTTTGCCTAGTAAAAGTAGTCAATTCTATTTTGCAATTTATCGTTACTCCGACTCACACAATTACCTCCAAAGGCGACTTAAGATCCCATGTGATCTTCAGTATAACATTTCCCCTGCCTTCGTCAGACCATAATGCGGCCTTCAGAGCTGTGCATGTTCACTTTACTTTTGTCAGTGAGCATGCATGCTCCTTAGCCCAAGCTCATCTTGCTTTCCTGCGGGTAAGCGTTAAAAGACGACATACTTGACGCCTTCGCCCATCCATATTCCTTTCACGTAGTCTGTAACATATAATATATCGTTTATCTTTTTATGAAGCTTCCAATATAATTTATACTTTATCAATAAATTGCCTTTAATTTGCAAAAGCACTTGACGTTTTTGAAATAATTCTATTAGTTGGACTAGGTAAAAAGAACATACATGAAATAACCGCCGCGCCACCGCACCGCCCCTTTCTTGTGCTTCGCCAAGCCTCAAGCCACACCTAACAGTAACTTTATGTGCCCGATAGGCACACTGTATAAACTGACATATACAAAAGATACTAGGTAAACGATATAATAGACACTGCTTGCCTATTTAAAGCCCCAGGCACCAGTTTATCTAAAACGATTCACGATGTAAGGTCTTTAAAATTTGGTAAAATATAATTATTATTCCAAGTTCAAAGTGGCCGATTCTCATCTTATTTACGCATAAGTAAATAAGAACGGTACCTTCTCAAAGCAGCTCTCCCTGACACCACAGAGATCAAGATGAAAGTATCTTACCGCACACAAATCATATATATTTGGGCCACCGAACCGATATAGTAATAAAACGATTACCTGCTACCTGGCCCCCACAAATATTCCGGCGATCCTCTATAAAGCAAACCTTTTCATAGTGGAGCTCATTTAACTGTTGTCGTTCCATTGTAACAGTGTGGTGTGATTCGTATAGCGCTGTTTTTGCATTTTATTTTTCTTTTTGCGATTTCAATTGTTTTTTGGAAGCATGGAACATAATGCTGGTTGTTTCTCTACACCAAAAAAAGCGAGCGAAAAGACATTTCTCAGCATCTGAAAAGGAGACTATTCTAAATACCTTCAAGACTTGTGACTCAAATCGTTTAGATTGGACTAAAATTGAGAAAGACAATTTTACAGCTGCGGCCATGGGTAATGGAGTAGCCAGCGTTTACAACATACTTCGGGAACACAAAAACGAGCATGAACTGAAGCCAGCCAAAGTTTACAAAAGAAAAAATTTGTTTTGGACAACATAGATATGGAAACAAAAAAAATCAGTTCGGAGATTACATCATTAATTTTTTATAAAAAATTAGCTTCCTACCGTAAAGGCAATATTAGCAGCTATTTAGCAGCGAGAGGACATCCCTGATTTCAAGATAAGCTCGTTTAAAAAACTGCTGTGTGAACTTGGTTTTCGGTATACTAGTAGGTGTCGAAATAGCATGCTAAAAGGAAAATATGATATTGTGAGCTGGAGCCGACGCTATTTACGGAATATCCGAGCAGTAGGGTAGAGTGCAGAAAATAATTATTATCTGGACGGAACCTGGATTAATGCTGGTCATGTCACTCCAAAAGTATGAAGCGATGAAACTGCCACTACGGCGAGGCAAGCTTTCGTAAATGGCCTATCTACAGGACTGAAGAATTCTACGGAAAAGGACAACGACTTATAATATTACATATTGGTTCAGATGATGGATTTGTTTAGGGCGGGTTGCTCCTCTTTCAATCAAAGAAAACTGGAGACTACCATGAGGAAATGAATGCCCAAGTCTTCGAGCAATGGTTTGCAAATATTTTACCCCGCTTGGAAGAAAATTGTGTCATAGTAATGGACAATGCATCTTACCATTCTAGGAAAATTGATAAAAAACCTACATCGTGTATGAAAAAAAGCTGATATACAATCTTGGCTAGCTAAGAAAAATATAAGCTCTTCAGGCCTCTCAGAGGATATAGTGCCCGGTTTTATTGCTATATCTGTTCGGTGGCCCGATTATAGTTACACTTATCGCCAGGCAGGAGTATTTGTCCGAAATCATGCAAATTTGGGTTTTGAATTTAATTGACGTAATAAAATAAGTTATCCTACTGCTGTGTTTGCATAAAAATAATCATAATATTAATATTGGTTTTAATATAAGGTACAGTGTCCGAATATTGTCCCCTTAAGCAAAAGGTTTATTTGTCAAAAATTTATTTAGAGATAAAAATAACTAAAAAGTTGATGCCATTGCTAGTAGTGCTGCTAGTGTGTTTCTACTTAAAAATATTTCCTAACAAAAAAAGAACTAATAATACAAAAATATAAATTTAAATTCTTACTTTTTATCATTTCAACTTAAGGCATAGTGTTCCTATTACATTTTCCGCCATGCCGCTAGTCCAGATCCAGACTGCCTCTAGTGCTGTACCTCTCCAGCGTTCTTTATATTTTGTTCAATATTGTGATAAGTGTACCCATGTCTGGCAACCTCCTAATATTCAAAAGTTGACACGCAAAAATTTGCTCTCATGATATTTTTAAGAAGTTTTTCGAATTAGGGCACTTAAATATAATTTAAGATAAATACTGCATTTTTGACTGATGCTCCTATTGCTATTGTTTGATTATGACATGTGGCAGATATCACAAAAAGTAGATAATTTTTAATAAGCTCAATATAGTTAAACCTGAATTTAATAAGTTATTTTAATTTTTCATCTTTTACCGTGCGCCACTAAGTCATGGTAAAAAGTTGTCAGATTTTATTTTAAAATCATCATAGTTTCCTAAAGATATAATTTTGGAAAATTTAAAAATCTGATAATTTGACCGCTCAAAAGACAATAGGGCATGATTCAAAACTTTTGGGATACTCTGTATGTACAGGAACCGCTCTTAGTTAACGATATTATGCGTTCCTAAGGAGTCGCCTATTTTTCATGGTCACAAACTTTAGAAGGAAATTAATTCGCATACGCTCATGGTCTATAAACTTCAAAATCATCTGGTATAAATAATTAAATCTTAAGGAAAATCGTCCTGCATGTTGCTTAACGTAACACATTTGCTCGAAACACAAATGTTAATTTAGTCAAAGGGCTTCTATTATTTTTTTATCCTACCGTCTACACCACTGAACCTTAAATGGTAAAATATATCATTTTTATGACACCTTATCGAGGGTTTCAATGTTCAAAACTGGGACGTAAGTTTTTCAAAAAATAAATTAAATTTTTGGTAACAGAAACAAGATATTGTTAAAAATCCAAAAACATTTCGGCATATTAGGATAATTTATGTTATACCGCCTATGGTGACTAACTACCTAATCCTGCTTTTTATTAGAACTGGCAGGTATGGATTGGGAACATTTTTTTGAAAGTTGCTGTTCATATTTTGACCACTATAGTTGAAGCTTTATCGGCGCATTGCTGATAAAGTTTTACTTCATTTAGCAGCATTATTTGATCTAAAAGTCTGTAATTACGAGACTTTAAACAACGATAGTTGCCCTAAAAGAACATCAAGATGTCTCCAACATTATTACGACGACCAATAGAAAACTTAAATATCTCGAGTTAGAATTTTCTTCAAACTAGGACAAGCTTTCGTAAAATAATAACTTTAAGTTTAAAACTAAAATTGTCTCATCCGTTGAACTTTGAAAACCAAACTTTCAAAAACGCAATTAGAATTTTAAATAGGCGAAGTTAAAGTTAGCGAGGAAAGCCAAGAGGAAAATATAACCGGAAACCGAATATTGAGCTTTTATTAAAATTTTAAAATTCATTTTCTGAAGATCGGCAAACAGCAGCGTAAACATTCCATTAATTTGAAGAGTGAATTTAAATTTCGCTGCAATTCTGTTCATTACTCGTAATTATTGATTTAATGATTTGTACGTGCAGTAGTGTATCTAATAAAAGTGGAATTTAGCGATAGTTAGATCAAATATCATAAGAAGGTTTTTTGGGTGTATTTTAAGTTTTTGAGAGACTGTTATATTTACATCTAAATTTTCAGTTAGATTTTGTAAAGAAGCTTTGGAAATCTGAATTAGACTATTAAATAGACGAAGTCGAAGTTAGGGATGTAAGCCAAGAGCAAGATGAAGCCGAAAATGGATCATGTTTCACTAGCTGAAGAGCGGGATACATTTCAGTAATTTGTTTTACATAACTGCAATTTGCAACTTTAATTTTTAGCCTTGATTCCGGTATCGATCTGAGCTCATTTCGTTTTCAGCCGTAGATACTTACTGGCCCTATATACCTATTTACTTCACAGGTTATCTCATTGATTTGGTGTATTTCTAGTACCTGTTTTTTGGTCTAATGATATTTTCGCTGCCATGGAATTGATTTAGAATAAAGTTAGTTTAGTAATATATTTCCTATTTATACTGTTTAGCGCAAGGAATCGGGCGATATTAATGTTATAGGACATAGGTTAAACTTAGTATCTTATTTTGATTTGATTTAATAGTCTGATCATCTAGATGAAATGCATGCAATGTGAATTTACACAGTTTCTTCTTTACTCCTGTAGCATTTGCTGAGCTTCGCAGCACAATTAAAGACGTTAAAAACAAATCCTCATCAGAGACTGATGGGATTGCTCTAAAAATGTTCTCAAACCTTCCGGAATGCACATTAAACCATCTTACTACTTTAATTAACAAGTGATTGCAAAAGGGGGTTTTTCCAAACTGTCTTAAGACGGCAATAATTATTTCTTTGCATAAAGGAGGAGATAAAGACCAAGCTTCGAACTATCGGACAATTGCACTTCTTCCTACATTATCAAATATCATTGAAAGATTGGTTATAAAAAGGCTTCTATCTTTTCTCTCTAAATATAAAATAATTACTACCCATCAATTTGGGTTTATAAGTAACAAATGCACAAGTGATGCTATGTTTTCCCTCTTTATATTTATACTCCAACCCGAACAACCATGACTCTATAGCAACAATTTACTGTGATTTCTCTAAAGCTTTCGATTGAGTAAATCGTCATATCTTAATTAACAAATTGCAGTACTACGGATTCAGAGGAGTGCCCCTCGAATGGTTTAAGTCGTATCTTAGCAATAGAAGTCAGATTGTGAGGGTTGATGCGTCGATGTCTTCTTGCAAGCCAATAGATTGTGGAGTATCCCAGGGTTCAGTACTAGGCTCTATTTTGTTTCTGCTGTTTATCAACGACATTGCTTGTCTGGACATTAGCAGAAAAGTTTGTCTCTTTGCGGACGATACTAGTTTCAACTGGAGCAACCCGGCGCTTCGCAGAACTGTATCTAGTGACTTAGTCGCCATTAAATCATGGTGCGATTCTAATCTCCTGTGCCTTAACGTTTCTAAAACTAAAGTTTTATCGTATATAAGTACGTTGCAATCTTTTGTACTTAATAGTACCACTATTGACGTCGTGTGAAATTCTTGTGGCTTGTTGTGGACAGCCAGTTAAAGTGGAACTTGCACATCGATGCCTTATCAAAAAAATTAAGTTCTACCTGTTTTGCGCTAAGAACTGTTTCCAGGGAGCTTAACGTGTCAACTGCTAGAACAGTCTATTATGCCCTTTTAGAGTCGCACCTCCGATACGCCATTCCATTCTGGGGTACGTGTTGTGCGACTCAATTTGAGCGTATTTTCAAACTACAAAGGAGAGCTGTTCGATACTCACTGAAACAGTCGAACTCACTGCCTTTAAAAGATTTAAAATATTAGCTCTTCCTTATTCATATTTGAATCCGTTTGCTTAATCCGCAAGCACGTATCTGCTATTCCAGATAAGCCATCTCACAACTATCCACTTAGAAATACGGAGCATGATCTTTATTTGCCAACCCCACGCTCAAAGTTAGTTAAAAGCTCTATACTGTACAAAGCAAAAAAATGCACAACTATCTGCCATTTGAAATGAAGTCAATAACATCTTTTCCCGCATTTCGCAGAGCTTTGAGATCATATTTACTGGAGAGAGCCTTATACGCAGTCAACGATTTTTTTAATTAATACTTAATTTTGAGCATCTTACACACTGGTTTAATGATTTCGTGTTTAATGTTTGGTGTTTAGTGTTTAGGATTTGATGTTATTTATTTTGATTTTTAATATTATATATAATATCTTGACCACGTACAATTTACACAATTGTATAAAGTTTTGTATAGTTAGGTTTTTCTTTTTCTTTTTATTGCATGTGTCTATTTTTGTTTTTATATGTTTTGTACTCTAGCTTTGTCTACAAATTGTAAAATTTTTTGACAATAAAGCATCTTATTATTATTATTATTATTATTATTATTATTATTATTATTATTATTTTCCTTCTGTCTCGGTTGCAACCGGATTATTGACGGATGGTTTCTCTAACAGGGAAGAAACTCATCTTATTCTGTTAGATGTTTAGAAACTTCCTCACTATGTGGCAAGTTTGGAATACAACAGTCCTCTGAACTATACCGACAAGTTGGGCAGGAAGATCCAGCCTACCAAGGTTTTTTTTGTGGGGTCTTTGTTACAACACCTATAGCGGACACAACAATCGGTATTACACTTGTACTGACCAGCTGCCAGGTGTGTTGCAGATCTATAGCAAGATTTTGGTATTTTCGGATTTTCTCTTGCTCGATTTTAAGGAGATTAGTTGTCAGTGGACAAGCAATGTCTATGATGATGGCAATCTTATGTCGCCTATTGATTATCACTAGGTCAGGACGATTATGATCCACAGTCCTGTGGGTTAGTACGGGTCTATCCCAATATAAAACAATGTCGTCGGACTCCAGGACTGGGGATGGCGTATAATTGTAGAAAGGTAGAGAGCTGAGGGTTGAGGGTCAAGCCAAATTTGGTTGCTAGCTCTCTGTTAATAATTTTGGCAATCTGGCTGTGTCTTCCTATATACTCAGGGTTAGATAGCGTTGAGCATCCGGCAGTGATGTGCTCTATTGTTTCCCCACGCTGGCTGCACATTCTACACACGTCCAGGGTTCCAGTGTCCTTGAGGATGAATTCCTCATAATTCCTAGTCCTGATGACGCCGTCTTGAATAGCAACAATGAATCCCTAAGTTTCATGATAAATATAACCCTCCCACAACCACAGCATTGAGCACCCTCTATCGACATGATCGTGTAGAAGAGTCGCCGGGTACCTGCCATGCAAGGTCTTATCCCGCCAACTAGCATGAGTCTCCTCCAAGGAGCATTCTGTAAAGATCTTTTGACGGTCAGAGATCATGAGGGGTATAATTTATGTCCGCAGTGAGGATAACCGTCATGATGATATTATTGAAGCCATGGAAGTACTGCCGTGATTTCTCTTCTTGGGATCGGCAAAGACTGACAGGCGCTTTTCGGGTGGTGCGCTCTGAACTTCGTGAGCGTATTCCTTGTCATAGTGTTCAACGCCCGCAGTTCGGCATCAGAAAACTTCAAAACACCGAGCACGTACGACAAAACCGGCACGGCATATGTGTTAATGGCAGTGATCAAATTTTTAACATTAAGAAGCTTGTTGAGTCTGGATTTATAGCGTCCTATAAACTATTTCCTCAGCATTGAGTGGTCAATGCGTTTATTCTGTTGGATGCCCAGATACTTGTATGTGTCTTCTGGCGCCATTTGTTCGAAACTGTCCTCTTCACGAGGAAGTGTGACAATGTTGCCTTTTTTATATGACTTTCGGCGCACTTATCAAGACCTAAAGACATCTTATTATTATGATTATTATTATTATCATTTTTATTATTTTACTATTATTATTATTACATTATAGTAAATCTTCTCATTGGTTTATGGGCGATACCAAAACCTTATAAATTTAGTGGCGCCGTCACTTTACTATCAAGTCATAGATCCACGCCTTTAATTACTGTTGAAACCGCTGAGTAAAACCTGGGATGTGAACAGTTTGTTGAGCAACTAACAAATTAGCAAGATGAAGCCGAAAATGGATACAATAATATAAACACTGCATTCCAGTAATTTGTTTCACCTAACTACAATCTGCAACTTTAATGTATCGCCTTGATACCAGTATCGAACTGAGCTCATTTCGGTTTCAACCGCAGATAGTTACTGGCTATATATACATATTTAATTCACAGGTTCTCTTATTGATTTAGTGTATTTTTAGTAACTCTTTATTGGTCTAATGATATTATCGCTGCCATGGGATTGATTTAGAATATAGTTAGTTTAGTAAAATATTTCCTATTTATACTGTTTCGTGCTAGGAATTGGGCAATATTAATGTGATAGGACATAGATTTAAGTATAGTATCATATTTTCTTGATCAAATACATTATAGTAAATCTTCGCATTGGTTTATGGGCGATACCATAACCTCAAATTTATTTCAGATAGAATTAATTGTCTTTGGAGTATATTGAGAGTTGTTACTATTTAAATAAACAGTTTAATTAGAACCCAGATCTTCATTTTCACGATAGGGTAGGTTTCTGAATTTTACTAGCCCGCAAGTAAAACCTAGCATATGAACCGTTTGTTGATCAACTAACAAAATGTGTTACAATATATGACTTTCTCATTGCAGTTAATTGTGTCGAGTAAATCAATTATTTAGAGATATCAAGATATCCGAAAAAACTTAATTCCTTCTATTTCCCATTTTTTGAAACTAGAACAAAAACAGACTTTTGTATAGGAATATTCTTCGATTACTTTACCGAATTTTTCTCCTCAGTTTAACATTGGAAAATGAAATTAGAATTTTAAAGAGGCAAAGTTAAAATTGGTGCGAATAGCGGAGCCGAACATTAAGGGCTTATTAAAATTTTAAAATTAATTTTCCGAAGAATTCTGAAACAAGGACGTGAATGTTCTATTAATTTAAGATTTTATTTAAGTTTTGCTGCAATTTCGTTCGTTAATAGTAATCATTCGTAAGTATTTAGGACTAAGTAGTTATAAACGTAAAATGTGGAACTTTGAGATATATCAAGATATACTAGCAAAATACGTGAGGAGGTGAGATACGATTTATTGGGCGAATTTTCTTGCAGATAATCGACCCAAAGTTTGGAAAGCGAGCCTGGTAATATCATCCGACAAAAGAAAAACCCTTATTTTCAAAGAAATGGATGAAACCTTAATAAATATTAAGCTCTCTCTAACATGATTATTTCGAGCTAGAGCTCTCATTAAACTATAACAGACTTCTGTAAAATAACAGCTTTAAGATAATAGGAACTGAAAATATTGTCTTCCCTTTTAAACTCTGAAAACGACCTTTCAAAAATATTAATTAAATTTCTTTAAAGGTTAAGTCGTTGGAAAAAGTCGAAAACAACATAAAACAAAAAACTGAAACTCATTTTCTGAAACTTGGAAAAGTACGGCTTTCTATGAAGAGATAGCAAATATACCAGCCATTATCTCTGAAGGTTGCAAAGCCGATTTATATTTTTGTTAAATGGAAACCAGAACAATTTAATCCGGTTGGTCTCAGAGAAGTTATTAAATAATAAGGAATCATTTAAGCGGATTCAAGAACATTATCTACAAAATAATTCAATTAAATCGCGTCCATGCACAATATGACTCCAAAATAATGTCGAAGCAGAGCACTTTTTGTCATCACTGCCTACATAATCGATAAATGGAGTCTCGACATGCAGACGTATGAACTATGATGCTATATAACGCTAAGATCTTAATTACACCAATCTTGTGGCCTTATATATTAGGCGTTTACGTGTGCGTGGGCGGCAGAGATAACGAACGTGAATTATTATTTACAACTTCCGAATGTCAGATATTGATTTTGTCTTTTACCATTTACAAGTTTCATTCCAATAAAATAATTGCTGCAATTCGACCGCAGCACTGATAATCCAGCCCGTTTATTGTTTCACCTAAACGTTTACGGTTGTAAATCCCATTGTGCAAAATGGATAAACTGTAATCCCGAACTATAAAATGTTTCGTTCCTCGCATTACTACGCGGGATTATTTTATTACCTACAAATTTAATGCACTCCCGTACCTACTCGACTGAAACCTAACGGCAACAATAACAGTTTTCATGGCATAAACGAAGAAAACCCCTTAGCTTAATTTGTAACAATGAGAATGGAAGAGGATCTGGTATGGATTTAAGACCCAAAGAAAGTCAATAAAATACTAAAATGAATGCTAATTCTCCTTTTAATTTAATAAGTAGGGATATTAGAGCAGGTACTGTGAATTTAGGGCAAGATGCATTTACAAAATTTAATAAACGTTGGTATTATGAATAAGACCAGTAATTCTTTTAATGAGGAATTAAGAAGGCATTTATAAGAATTATGACTTCTCCTGATGGAATTCCAGACAATCAGAATTTGGTTTTACAACCACGAGGTCATCCAGAACTGGGCTGGGTTCTGATCAATTGTACTTGAATGCCTAGTACTATACATATGACATAACTGAAGAACGAGTACTTAGTACTGAGTACTGTACTTTTGGTACACCCTGTCGAGTACAGTATTTCGAGTGCAAGTACTCGACTTTTTAGAGTAAGTGCTTTTTTACCCGCACCACTTTCAATACACACTGTATAATGAGCAAAACAAACAAAGCTGTTTATCAAAAATGTTTTTATTATTAAACGTTAATTTAAGAAAATCATAAATTATAAAGTGTGGAAATATCCAAACTTATCAGCAATCTATCGTTGCATAACTCTGTTCACCTTCATAATCACCACTTTCCAAAACCGACATATTGCCATGGGCTGTTGGCAATAATTGTGGGGGATAAGAACAACCGCTCCACTGACCCAGAGAATGGTAAGCAGGTATTGTAATAAACGTTTTTTTTTTACTACTAACATGATAAATCACCATTATTTACTCCATTCCACAAATGAGAAGTAACATTTCTCACCCTAGGTAAATAATAATATTAAAAAAAACCTAGGTCAATAATGAAACGGAAAATGTCATTTAAGTTTCAACTTGTTAGTTTGACAACTAGTTGTCATTTCGGAATATTTGAAAAATGAGTAGGAAATGATTAATTTCAAAATCTAATCAATTCAAATAATGATACGGATTGTATCACTGCCATTAGTAAAAAAATTATATACAGTATGACTCACTTTTCATGACTCCCCACAGTATTCTTATTAATAATGCGATTTAGTCAAAATTTAAATGGAAAGAAGGTACTTTGTATGTATGGAGCTGTCAGGAAATTATTAAATTCATTCTGTCAGTTAGACAACTGAACTTCCAGGCTACCTGATATTTCGAACTATTTGACTAATATAAAATTCAAATCGAATCAAATATGGTAATATACCAGTGTTAGTAGTAAAAAAAATTCTATATATACCTCGGTTGAGAAGGCCATTATTAACCTCGCACATTATATCCGCTATAAGTGCTCGGTAAATAATGGCTTACTTCTCAACCTAGGTATATAATATACTATTAATGACGCACAGTTCAAGCTTTATTTTGAAGACTTTCACTGCTTCGTTTTCTGTAGCAGATTGAAATTGAGGCACTGTCTGTTTTTTGGATGGAAGTCTCTGTTCATTGAAATCGAAAAGTCCCTGTCTCCATTATCCCCCGGTTCTTCGCAATTTTTAATGTTGATTAGTTTCTCAGCAGCGCCAGTAACCATCTTCATCATAGCGTCCATAGAAAAGTCGGAACATTATACCAACAAAATTAAAGTTTGGGATGGATAATTGAACACGTTAAGGCATTGAGTATGTCCGAAAATGTTTCATTCAAGCTCTGCATGGATGTTTCAACAGAAGTATATCTCTGGAGCTCAGAGTTTGAGGCTTCAACTTCTTCCATTAACTCCTCACGGACAGGAAACTCATGCTTTTGTTAATAAAAAAAATATGAAAATATCCAAACTGATCACCAAATCGATCGTTGCATAACTCTGTCCGCCTTCATGGTCACAGTTTTTTCAAAGTGGCATTTTGCCATGGAGTGTTGACAATAATTGTGGCGAATGAGAATAACCGCTCCACTGACCCAGAGGATGGTAAGCAGGTATTGTACCTCATAAACGTTTTTAATGACGCACAGTTCAAGCTTTATTTTGAAGACATTCACTGCTTCGTTTTCTGTAGCAGATTGAAATTGAGGCACTGTCTGTTTCTTGGATGGAAGTCTCTGTTCATTGAAATCGAAAAGTCCCTGTCTCCATTATCCCCCGGTGCTTCGCAATTTTTAATGGTGATTAGTTTCTCAACAGCGCCAATCACATCTTCATCATAGCGTCCATAGAAAAGTCGAAACATTATACCAACAAAATTAAAGTTTGGGATGGATAATTGAACATGTTAAGGCATTGATTATGTCCGAAAATGTTTCATCCAAGCTCTGCATGGAGGTTTCAACAGAAGTATATCTCTGGAGCTCAGGGTTTGATGCTTCAACTACTTCCATTAACTCCTCACGGACAGGAAACTCATACTTTTGTTAATAAAAAAATATGAAAATATCCAAACTGTTCACCAAATCGATCGTTGCATAACTCTGTCCGCCTTCATGGTCATAGATTTTTCAAAGTGGCATTTTGCCATGGACTGTTGACAATAATTGTGGCGAATGAGAATAACCGCTCCACTGACCCATAGGATGGTAAGCAGGTATTGTACCTCATAAACGTTTTTAATGACGCACAGTTCAAGCTTTATTTTGAAGACATTCACGGCTTCGTTTTCTGTAGCAGATTGAAATTGAGGCACTGTCTGTTTCTTGGATGGAAGTCTCTATTCATTGAAATCGAAAAATCCCTATCTCCATTATCCCCCGGTTCTTCGCAATTTTTAATGGTGATTAGTTTCTCAGCAGCGCCAATCACCATCTTCATCATAGCGTCCATAGGAAAGTCGGAACATTATACCAACAAAATTAAAGTTTGGGATGGATAATTGAACATGTTAAGGCATTGAGTATCTCCGAAAATGTTTGATCCAAGCTCTGCATGGATGTTTCAACAGAAGTATATCTCTGGAGCTCAGGGTTTGAGGCTTCAACTTCTTCCATTAACTCCTCACGGACAGGAAACTCATGCTTTTGTTAATAAAAAAATATGAAAATATCCAAACTGATCACCAAATCGATCGTTGCATAACTCTGTCCGCCTTCATGGTCATAGTTTTTTCAAAGTGGCATTTTGCCATGGACTGTTGACAATAATTGTGGCGAATGAGAATAACCGCTCCACTGACCCAGAGGATGGTAAGCATGTATTGTACCTCATAAACGTTTTTAATGACGCACAGTTCAAGCTTTATTTTGAAGACATTCACGGCTTCGTTTTCTGTAGCAGATTGAAATTGAGGCACTGTCTGTTTCTTGGATGGAAGTCTCTGTTCATTGAAATCGAAAAATCCCTGTCTCCTTTATCCCCCGGTTCTTCGCAATTTTTAATGGTGATTAGTTTCTCAGCAGCGCCAATCACCATCTTCATCATAGCGTCCATAGAAAAGTCGGAATATTATACCAACAAAATTAAAGTTTCGGATGGATAATTGAATATGTTAAGGCATATATTATGTCCGAAAATGTTTCATACAAGCTCTGCATGGAGGTTTCAACAGAAGTATATCTCTCGAGCTCAGGGTTTGATGCTTCAACTACTTCCATTAACTTCTCACGGACAGGAAACTCATACTTTTGTTAATAAAAACATATGAAAATATCCAAACTGTTCACCAAATCGATCGTTGCATAACTCTGTTCGCCTTCATGGTCATAGATTTTTCAAAGTGGCGTTTTGCCAAGGACTGTTGGCAATAATTGTGGCGAATGAGAATAACCGCTCCACTGACACAGAGGATGGTAAGCAGGTATTGTACCACATAAACGTTTTTAATGATGTACAGTTCAAGATTTATTTTGAAGACTCTAACTGCTTCGTTTTCTGTAGCACATTGAAATTGAGACAGTGTCTGTTCCTTTGATTGAAGTCCCTGTTCATTGAAATCAACAAAGTCACTATCTCCATTATTCCCTGGTTCTTCGCAATTTTCAAGTGTGATTAGTTTCTCAGCAGCGCCAATCACCATCTTCTTTATAGCGCCCATAGAAAAGTCAGAACATTATACCAACCAAATTAAAATTTGAGGTGGGCAATTGAATATGTAATGACATTGAGTATATCCGAGAATGTTTTCTCGAGGCTCTGCATGGATACTTTCAACAAAACTTCATCTCTGGAGCTCTGACTCTGAGGCTTCAACTTCTGCCATTAATTCCTTCACGGACAGAAGACTCATGCTTTTATTAATAAACGTTAAATTAAAAAACATACATTGTTAAATATGAAAATGTCCAAACTGATCAGTAATTGATCGTTGCATAACTCTGTTCGCCTTGATAATTACCACTTTTTTAAAATTAGTATTTGGCCATGGACTGTTGGCATTAATTGTGGCGAATGAGAACAACCACTCCACTGACCCCAGAGAACGCTAAGCCGGTATTATAAACGTTATTAATGATTTACAGTTCAAGCCTTATTTTAAAGACTTTCACTGCTTCATTTTCTGAAGCAGATTGAGATTGAGACAGTATCTGTGTGACTTACTTGGATGGAAGTTCCTGTTCGAGGCCCTGTCTCCTGTACCCGGCCGGCTCTTTGCAATTTTCAAGGGTGATTAATTTCTCAACAACGCCAATCACCTCTTCTCCATAGGATCCATAGAACAGTCCGTATTTTCTAAAATTACATCAAACCAATTAAAACTTGGTATGAACATTGGCAGATGTCATGCGGTTCCTCAAATTGAATATGTCCATGAATCTTTCCTCAAAGCTCTGCATGAACGTTCTCAAAAGAAGTTCACCGCTGGAGCTCAAGTTTAGAAGCTTCAACATCTTCCATTAATTCCTCACGGACAGCAGACTTAAAAGCAAATATTCATAATAAACACATCCTTGTCCTTGCAGAGCATCGAGAGGTTTAAAGATCATACAGTACTCTTTCAAGAAATGGAATTCGGTCTCTATAAAATGTTCATATTCCGCTAAACCGAGTCGAAATCTGAATGCCATCTTGTTACGACGACTGGGTAACTTAGACATCTTTGGTGATTTTCAGCGGCAGCTAACGTGAGATTCTGATGAGTTTTGATACCGTGTTGTATTTGTATATAACATTGGAAGCATAATGTGTTGTTCATTAAGAAAATTGAGTATGTTCGAAAATCTTGTCTTCAAGCTCTGCATGAACGTTTTCAAAAGAAGAAAGAGGTTCACCGCTGAAACTCAAGTTTTGAAGCTTCAACTTCCCCAATTAATTCCCAAACTAAAATTATTCTGATTACGCATAATTTTTGTTTGTGGAAATGTCGTTCAGCTACCAGATTTTTCCTATTTCTTAGAGCAAGTTTCTGTTAGGTAATCTATAGGAATTTTTGAACTTTAGCTCGTCAGCCAAATACTTTCTTCATAATGCAACATCCACTGATATGAACACGATCAACTTTAAGTTCACCAACAATCAAGTTAAAGTTTTATATAAAATCAATAGGGCGTGTTTTATCCGAGTTTCAGACAATGAATTTTTCAACTTTAATTAAAGTTCAATAGTCCGTTTCTATGTTTATTTTGGTATTCGCATACTGCACTATCTGAAACCCTTTAGTACTTGAAATTCGAATTGATAGTTGAAAGTTCATTACAACTATTAGAAAACGATCTATGTTGTTTTGTCGTAATATATTACATTAATTGTTTTATAAATTCATTAATGGTTGTTAATCCTTGAATTGTGTTATACTAAAAATTTTTTGTACAAATCTATTAATCTTTATCAACCTTAGAATATCAAATATTTTTGTTTGTAATAAACAAACATTGTTAAAGTATGTGATGGAAATATTGGATTTTTTGAAGGAATGTAAATAAAATCGCTTATCCACTACGAAACAGAATTTTTTATTTTAATTAAAAACGGTATATTCTGCTACTATGTATATCCATACCTTTTTCAGAAAAAAATTATTAATTAAGATTAAAAACCTAAATATGACATGTTTTGCAAAAAACTGGGGACGGTTTTATATCTACACTTGAATTAAAGCGCCTATGGATATTATGGAACCCATATTAGCAGTTTCAGGATTTAAAATGTTATATAATATATGCTGTTTCTGAAAAGATATAATTTTAAACGATTAAAAAGCAAAAATCCAAAGCATATTTTTTTATAAATTTGCGGCTCTCTGTAAGTTACAGAAAAGTGTTTTCTGATCATCATAATATACGTTAGGATCATTTAAGATGCAAATAATAGCTGTATAGAAACTAATGATAAAAGTATATGCCAAATCGAAATTACCACTGTTAAAAAAAGTAAAGCGTTCCTTCATCACTTGATTTTAAGATATACAGGGTGGCACCAAAACGAATATTCTATCTCTTACCGATTTTGAGAAAAACAATAAAAACTAAAACAATCCTCTTATCAAATTTGAGGGGGGTGGAGGAGGGGTCAGCATGACTTTTTGAGATGGGTCTGTTCAAAAATCTACTAATGCTGACACCCTCTTTTCGCTCAGAATGTTATTTTACTCAAAAACCGAAGTATGAGAGCCTAAAGTAAATAAATGTAACCAAAAATATTAATTATTATGCATCTGACTTACCCAGCCATTCTTTTGTACGCCACTGCTGGCTTTATTTTAAAAGATAAGAAAAAAGGTATTATACCAATCGATAGAGAAAACTGTAAGCTAAAATTTGTGTATCTCCTATTTTTTTTGTTTTAAAGCGATTTTAAAGATATTGATTGACATGTGTCATTGTGATTACCCCCCATAATTTTTTAGGGTAATAATCTTTGAGTGATTTTAAGAAAAAAATGTCATATGAACATAGGTCCGCAACCGCCTTATTTTTGAGATACAGAGTGTTGAAAATTTAAAAAAAAATCGTTTTTATTCCAATATTTCCCAACCTCTGTAGATATTTCTTTACATTTTGCTAGGTATTAGTACGTATAAAACTAAATTTTTTAAGCAAAATATTTTTTTCAACTCCAATCAGTTTTTTTCAACTCCATCATGCCAACATTTAAATTGCTGGCAGGGACGTCAAACTGGTGAAAGCAGTTTGATTACGGGGAGTGACGCCCCCGCCATTCTGAGTTGCCACGGGATGTGGCCCATCAAATCCCATCGTCCTCCCCCAGGCTGGAGAACACCGAAGAACAAAGTCTGGAGCTGATCAATGACAGTTTGTGACAAGAGGGATTGCATTATATTAGCTGGCAGGAACATCAAACTGGTGAGAGCAGTTTGATTACGGGGAGTGACGCCCTCGCCATTACGAGTTGCAACGGGATGTGACCCATCAAATCCCATCGTCCTCCCCCAGGCTGGAGAACACCAAAGTACAAAGTCTGGAGCTGATCACTAGGGAGTGACCCAACAAACCCTATTTTTACCCGTGTCAGACTAGGGACCACCAAAGGAAATAGTCCGAGGCCGATGTATCCAGTGGAAGCGGCCCTAGGTGGTAGATGCATACGCCTACTCGCATCGTCCGGTGAAAGACCACCCCACCAGAACTGGGAGGCGCTAAGTGGTTTTCCCGAATCACGTTCCGTTTCCGCGCTGGTGGTTCCGGGTTCCACAGTAGGAATATAATAATATGGACATGATGGTGCTTCCAGGATCAAAATATTCCGGAGGTAAACTCCCCGGCCATTCGGATCTCCGGGCGCTGGGTGGCCCTGGGAGCCCTTCATTCCGC
The DNA here is from genome assembly GCA_016904865.1 of Pissodes strobi. Lineage (NCBI taxonomy): Eukaryota > Metazoa > Arthropoda > Insecta > Coleoptera > Curculionidae > Pissodes > Pissodes strobi. The sequence goes on from MU187024.1 coordinate 112,587, forward strand.
ATTTCACAGACAGCAAAGATACCGAACCAATTTAGAATTGATTTCTGCAACATAAGAGGCCTAAATATAAACATAAATTCGGTACACCAACATCTACAGGAAAATAGACCACACATACTAGCCCTTACAGAAACACAAGTATGTTCTACAACAACAACAGTGAACTACCCTTATCCTGGTTACGACTTACATACCCGATTTAGACATAAGTTCGGAATATGCCTTTTTGTCCAAAACGACCTTTCATGCCACCGAGAGTAAACACTTGAACCGAACAACCTTGACGTCATGTGGCTCAAGTTCACCGCCAAGGGAATAACCAAGTTTATATGTTGTCTCTATCACCCTCCGAGCGATAGAGCCTACCAAAGCTTTTTTTCAACACTAGCTACCACTTTTGACTCAATACAGGTTGATCACCCCAGTTCAGAAATAATCGTTCTGGAAGACTTCAATGCCCACAACACCAACTGGCTCAAACATCACAACAAGACCGACAACGAAGGTAGAGAGGCTGAAGCATTCGCCATCAGCTGCGGGCTTACTCAAATTGTAGACGAACCAACTCGAATCTCAGAGAGGGGCGAATTCGCCGCCCTCCTGGATCTTTTTCTAACCACCAATCCTGACCAGTACACAGTTACAGTTGGTCCGCCATTAGGTACTTCCGACCACAAACTTATTACAACGGTTTGTGAATTGCCACTCATACAGAAGGATCCACCATTGCCTCGCAAAATCTGGCATTACAATTCTGCAAACTGGGACGATCTGAGGGAGTTCTATCTAGATTTTCCTTGGCTCGACGTCTGCTTTGGCGCTGACGACCCGTCAGTCTGCTGCGAAAAGATCACGCAAGTAATCTCCTCAGGAATGGAAGCATACATCTCAAATTCCATCAAGTTACCATCAAAAGGAAAGCCCTGGTTCGACAAAAGATGCGAAAGAGCTGTGGGTAGGAAACAGCAAGCCTACAAGTACTGGCAGCAAAATCATACCGCTGAAAATCGCAATTATTTTGTCGAAGCGAGAAACGAATGCAAGCGTGTTATCGACGAATCTAAGAACAAACACAATCAAAGGATCAGGAATAAACTTTTACAATGCCCCAGTGGCTCCAGGAATTTCTGGTCGGTAGCAAAGGCAGTAAGTAACAACTTTACAAAAACGTCTCTCCCACCTTTGACGGACGAACGTGGCATCACGGCGACTACAGCCAGGGAAAAAGCAAACATGCTCGCAAAAATGTTTTCTTCGCACTCTACCTTAGACGTCCCCCAAGGCAAGACTCTCCCCACCTTATCGAACATCAACACTACCATGGCAGAAGTCAAATTTCATCACCGTGATATTCGTAAAATCCTTAAAAATCTAGATACGCAAAAGGCATCAGGACCGGACGGAATACCTGCCATCGTGTTAAAGAACTGCGCCAACGAACTAACACCCGTTTATTCCAGGCTTTTTTCTCTGTCTTACGGAAAAGGGATTTACCCATCTTCTTGGAAAGTCATCGAGTGCAACTTGTTCCAAAAAAGGGCAAGAAAACCACGCCCTTAAACTATCGTCCAATTGCCTTGCTTCCAATAATCTCCAAAGTCATGGAACGTGTAGTCAACCAGCAACTGCTCAAGTACCTCGAGAACAACAAAATAATCAGCGATAATCAATACGGCTTTCGCAAAGAGAGATCGACAGGAGATATATTGGCCGACGTCACTCATATATGGAGTAGGGCAATTGAGAACTACGGAGAGGCTCGAGCGATTGCGTTGGATATTTCAAAGGCATTCGACAGAGTTTGGCATGATGGACTGCTCAGCAAACTACCGTCATTCGGACTGCCAGCCTCTCTCTGCAGCTGGCTTGCCAGTTTCCTTAAGAGCCGATCTCTGCACGATGCAGTCGATGGACACATCTCGGACACATTCACCATCAACGCGGGCGTGCCGCAGGGCGCAATACTTTCACCAACTCTGTTCCTCATCTATATTAATGACCTGCTGACCGAAACAAATAATCCTGTTTACAGTTTTGCAGATGACAGTACCTTTGTCTCCCACTTTAGATCAGAAAAGCCCTTACCAGCGACTGAGACTCATCACCGCAGACAGGAGCAGATTACAGTAAATAATCAAGACCTGGAGAAAGTTCAAACTTGGGGCGACCGAAATTTGGTCCAGTTCAATGCAGCAAAGACCCAAGCAGCCACGTTTACCAAGAGGGCCAATACAGCGGGCCCTGACATTATTATGGCAGGGTCGACCATTCCTTCATCCTCGTCAATCGGACTGCTGGGTATATCGGTCAACAGCAATATGTCCTGGCATGACCACGTTGCTAACATCGCAAAATCAGCCTCCCAGAAGCTTGGTGCGCTATTTCGCAACAAAAAACTCTATACACCGCAGCAGTTGCTCTTGCTCTACAAAGCGCAAATAAGACCGTGCTTAAAATATTGCTCACATATCTGGGATGCCGTACCAAAGCACACCCTAAAGCTGCTGGATTCCATACAGAAGAGAGCAGTGCGTCTCGTCGGCGACCCGGAGTTGACCCGGAATCTAGATAGTCTGGAACACCGCAGACATGTAGCCGAGATATCTCTGTTTTACAGATACTTTCACGGCAGATGTTCCCAGGATTTGGCCCGCCTCATCCCGCCCCTGGCAGCTCCTGTCAGACAGTCACGACAGACGGCAAGAGCGCACCAGTTCGTCGTACAACTAGAAACTCCTAGAACATCGCTTTACAAGAACTCCTTTGTCTGGCGCACTGCATCACTGTGGAACTCACTCCCAGAGCATCTGTTTCCCACTAATTACAACTTACAAATATTCAAGAGCCGTGTCAATCAACATCTTCGCACACACACCGCTCGTCGAGCGCCATAGGGTCTCCCTTTAGTGTGTGTGCCACTGCCATAAAAAAAAAAAAAAACGAAAAAATGAAACACCACTGCTTTTTTTCAAAATAACACTTATTTTTGCTGGCTCTTATTATTTCTTAATAAGAATGTCTTCTTGACTTTTTTCTGCATGACGAACAGTTTTAGATTAAAAAAATAAAACGCACTTATTTGCACGGTCCTAATTCCTAAATTTTGAATAATGTAAATCAAAGAAAATATTCTGACAGCGATGAAATTGAATTTTGAACGAAAAATAAAATACAATTAAATTAACTGCTGAAAATGTCCACCACCTTCAAATATATGCATGCTTCAGCCCTTCTCCTCATCGTCTCTCGTACCCTTCGAAAAATTTCGACGTGGTTAGAATAGTCTTTGATTATTACATTATTCAAAATTTAGGAATTAGAACCGTGCAGATAAATACACTTTATTTTTTTAATCGAAAACTGTTCGTCAGACAGAAAAAATTCAAGGGGACATTCTTATTAAGAAATAATAAGAGCTAGCGAAAATAAATTTTAACTTGAAAAAAAGCAGTGGCGTATCATTTTTTTTTAAATATAAGAGGGCATGTTGGAGTTGAAAAAATCTTGCTTAAAAAAATGCATTATATATATTACATATGACATTTTTTGCTTCAAATCACTTAAAGATTATCACCCTCAAGGATGAGCATTCAATTCTGAAACACTCTGTATAGTAGTAGTAGTATAGTGACTTTTCGTCCAAAAATAGCTTGATACTTCGGTTTTTGAGTAAAAGCAAATCCTTTCTAGAGTGGATAGAGTATGTCAACATTAGTAGATCTTTAAACAGTCGCATCTCAAAAAGTCATGCTGACCCCTCCTCCACCCCCCTCAAATTTGGTAAGTGGACTATTTTAGTTTTAATTGTTTTTCTCAAAAGTGGTAAGAGATAGAATATTCGTTTTGGTGCAATTCGATAGAGCACAAAGTTGTGCATAATAGCTATGACCTTATTTTTCATTGCGTTGTCAGGCTAAGGCCCCAGAAAAACAAAAAGTTGGTTGGGGTAATCACAATGACACATGTCCATCACTATCTTTAAAATCGCTTATAAACAAAAAAAAAATAGGAGATACAAAAATTTTAGCTTAGTATTGTCTATCGATTGGTATATTACCTTTTTTTCTTACCTTTCAAAATAAAGCCACCAGTGGCGTACAAAAGAATGGCTGGGTAAGTGGAATGCATCAAAATTAATATTTTTGGTTACATTTATTTACTTTAGGCTTTCATACTTCGGTTATTGAGTAAAATAACATATTGAGCGAATAGAGGGTGTCAGCATTAGTAGATTTTTGAACAAACCCCTCTGAAGAAGTCATACTGATCCCTCCTCCGCCCCCTCAAATTTGGTAAGTGGATTATTTTAGTTTTTATTGTTTTTCTCAAAAGTGGTAAGAGATAGAATATTCGTTTTGGTGCAATTCGATAGAGCACAAATTTGTGCATAATAGCTATGACCTTATTTTTCATTGCGTTGTCAGGCTAAGGCCCCAGAAGAACAAAAAGTTGGTGGGGGGTAATCACAATGACACATGTCCATCACTATCTTTAAAATCGCTTAAAAAAATAGGAAATACCACAATTTTAGCTTAGCATTCTCTATCGATTGGTATATTACCTTTTTTTTCTTATCTTTTAAAATAAAGCCACCAGTGGCGTACAAAAGAATTGCTGGGTAAGTGGAATGCATAAAAATTAATATTTTTGGTTATATTTATTTACTTTAGGTTCTCATACTTCGGTTTTTGAGAATCATAACATTGTGATCGAATAGAGGGTGTAAGTATTAGTAGTTATTTGAGCAAACCCATCTCAAAAAGCCATGCTGACCCCTCCTCCACTCCCCTCAAATTGGATAAGTGGATTGTTTTAGTTTTTATTGTTTTTCTCAAAATCGGTAAGAGATAGAATATTCGTATTGGTGCCATTCGATAGAGCACAAAGTTCTGCATAATAGCTATGACCTTATTTTTCATTGTGTTGTCAGGCATTATGTAGCTCACAGTTTTCTCTATCGATTGGTATACTGCCTTTTTTACCTAATCTTTTAAAATAAAGCCACCAGTGGCGTACAAAAGAGAGGCTGAGTAAGTGAAATGTCTACAAATTAATATTTTTGGTTTCATTCTTTCACTTGAGTCTCTCAATGCATAATGGCTATGATCTTATTTCTCATTACGTTGTCAAGCTAGGGCCTCACCCAATAAACATTTTTGCTTGTATAATATTTTCCGTTACTCTTATATCACCTGCCATATATAACTGACAGTTATATATTTAGTAACAGAAATATTTCTGTTACTCTTATAACCCCCTTAAAGAGCTTAAATGGGGCATTTATAAAGGTTGCGAACACCTTTTTTTAGTAGCGCTATATAACTTTAAGTTACGTAACCAATAGTAACAGAACCATTATGGTAACCACTATATAACTTACTAAATAACTTCGCTTTAACACCTTTAGTAATATAATACAGCGTTGTATATATTTCGGTTACCTTTATAAATCTTGCCTATAATGGTTTTGGAAATATTTCCGTTACCAATTGCTTCTTTCTGTCAATTCTGTCATTAGTCCACCTGTTGGTGGTGCCATTTATTATAGTGGCGTTTATTTCTCTCTCTCTCAATCACATTTAATTTTTTTATTATGTTTCATTTTCTATTTCGATAAAATAGTTAGGAACAAGATTGGTGTTTAAAAATGAAGAATACATTAGAAAGTATTAGTTGGTGGCAATTTATTTTTATCTGTACAGACTTGGTTGACTCAAAATTTAGGTGGGAACGGTTTTTTGTTGCAAAAGTAGATAGGATACTTCGAAAAAACATAGAGGCCCTTAAAATACCCAGTAATAATCCATTTTAGTTCCGATTTTTACAGAAAATATATATACAATATGTTATTCCACACCGATTTTCTAACAAATGCTAATCGTATATGCTCCCCATTGGACAAGTAAACGTTTATTTTGGATCAATTGTTAACAAAATAAGTTAAATATTGGATTTTTGCAACCTCCCTTTTTAATATTTTTAATTTTTGGTAAACACTCATGGCGAAACGAATGTAGTAACCATATATACCTTAAGCATAATATCACCCAGGGTGATGCTATATAATGGATAGTAACAGTATATAACTTTAGCAGTATTGAAATAAAACTTAACGGCCTCCAAAAGTTTCTATATAAATTATAGTAACACACGTTACTGAAAGTGATTTTATATAACCTTTTAGGTAGGCAACCCTTCGACGGATCTACTGGTAATATATTTGGTAAACGAACATTAATAATCCGTATAACTTCTTTTAAAGCTCGTTGTGTTATATTAAAATCACAGGCCCAATTTTTCAAAGCATTCCTTAGCTGTTCATTTTTCATGGATTCTAACTCTTCGTAACAATTCTAATTGTCATCAAGTGATTGAACTTGACCATTTATTATGGCATTCGTTGTCATCACGTTTTTCCAGGGACTCATTTTCTGCCACATATAAGGAACTTCTGCTTGAATTTGTCTTGTGGTGCCTTCAGGTATATTATTTAATGGAATTACATCTGCTGTAAATGTTTTTTTCACATGATAAAGTTCCGAAGTGACACTTTGTAGGTTATAAGCACTAGTCGCAGTAGATGGCACAGAATTTAAGATTTTGTTAAAAATGTTTGTCACTTTTCAGCGAAATAAAGTGCTGTACTTAATTTTTTTCCAGTTATTCATGATGAATCACTGTAAAAATAACAATAACAATCTATATTTATTCGTTTACTAGGAGGGGGCCATTTTATATAAAACCACGATAATGTAAGGTTTATTGGGGTAATTTGTGTTACTAAAGGCAGTGAAGTTTTATAAAAGAAACGGTCGTTACTATATTATCACCAAGAGTTTTTTAACATAATATGGCAAACACTACTATCTACCGGTTTTTATAAAAGTGATTAACAGCACTACTATATAACTTAAGGTATTCCAGTTATATCAATGAGGTTACGGTAAACCTTATAAAACTTTCTTATGAATACATTCGTAACGATTACTAAAAGTTTTATAAAAATGGTGATGGAAATAGCTATATCACCTTATTATATACCTGTAACTTATAGTAACCTTATAAACCCGTTATAAATCTCGGTTACCCAAAGGTACAGATTATAATACTCCGAAACTTTCTTATATACCTTTGTTACCTTTATATGGCCTTTATATAACTTCGTGTTACCATAAGTTGCGAAAAATGTTTATTGGGCAGAAGAACAAAAACTGGGGGGGGGTAATCACGAATATACGTTGATCAATATTTTTAAAACCGCTTAAAACCAAGAAAAATCGAAGATATACAAATTTTTGATTATATAGAATATAGATAAAACTAATTTAAGACATAAAATATGTAAGAGGTTACACTAGTTTTTTTTATACTTTTAGTTTTAACGGTTTCTGTAAGCACCTTTGAAATTTAAAATTGTTAAAATATTTACCTATTTATTTTTATTACCTACTAAGATGCTCCTGATTATTACTAGTTTTTAATTTGTACGCACACGCATACAATACAATATATAAATCATGTTTTAGAAGTATTTTATCGAAAATATTAATTTTTAGGCATTCCGCTTACTACGCTAATTTTTTTGTACGCCACTGATGGCTTTATTTTAAAAGATAAGAAGAAAAATGTTATATATCAATCGATAGAGAAAACTCTCATCTATAATTTCTGTATCTTTTATTTGTTTTTGTTTTTAAGTGGTTTTAAAGATATTGATCAACATGTGTCTTTGTGATTAGCCCCCACCCAATTTTTCTTCTCTGTGATCTTAATTTAAAAACATAATGAAAAATAAGGTCATAGTCATGCAGAATTTTGTGCTCTATCGAATGGCACCAAAACGACTTCTCTATCTCTTACCGCTTTTGAGAAAAACAACAAAACTCAAACAATCCACATCAAATTTTAGGGGGGTGGAGGGAGGGTCAGCATGACTTTTTGAGTTGGGTCTATTTAAAAATTTACTAATGTTGATACACTGGATCCACTTTAGAAATGATTTGCTTTTACTCAAAAACCAAAGTATGGAACCTTCAAGTCACTATACTAAAGCAGAGATCCTAGGAAGTTGAAAATAAATTTTCCAGTGAAATCTCTTACCCGCTCTTACTATACTCTTTTTTTCCGATAGCTTTGTGAAATATCGCAGGCATGCTCACTTATTTAATCATCCGGTACAAAGTTAGCCCTGGCCACTTATTAATCAACATCTAACTTATTGGCGTTTTCAACCCTTAATGTATAGTGGAAATTAAATAGTTTTATTTTTTCCCCTTTTACTTCATATATTTTCATTACCTCCATATGGAGGTTTAGCTGCATTATATGTATAAACTACAATTTAAAACAAAAAAGTGTCTAGTCTCGCAAATCCCATTCTCTGTCTAGATTATTTTATTACGTAGAAGTTTAATGCACTTTCGTACTCACTGAAACGAGACCTAATGGCTACAATAACATTTTTCGAGGAATAAAAGCAAACACGCTCAGCCTTGAATTCTTAACTTAATTTGTAACGTTTTGGCTTTTGTGTTCCTTTGTGGGGATATAATTTACTTAAAAGGATTCCGACTTTAGCTAGAAAGCTTTGATATTGTTTTAAATAATGTATAATGTGATTTAAATTTTAATTTAAAAATTGTTTTTAATATATTTCTGTCTTAGCCCTGACTTTATCAGTCATATTTTGGATATGTTCAGCAGTTAATTCCTGATAATGCTCTTGCACCTAAATTTAGTTAAAGACGCATTATTAGACACATACATATTAAATGCACTATCGAAAAATTGTTGCCAGAGAGGCAGAGTTTCTGAAAACATATTTGATATGAAGGATTCAATAAAGGGAGTTCAGAGGGTAAGGTCAAGTTAATTAAATTAAAGGTGAAAAGATCATATAGACCAAAGTCCCTTATTAGAATTGAAATTGTTACTTTTCTTCAAGTCAGTTTGGAATAGTTTGAGTTTCAATTAATTAAATTCATACACAAGTCTTATTCAAACATAAACATGTTTCTATGGGTCTACATTGTGCTGATAGGTTATGTTTATTTGAGAACTTGAGTTTAAAGGAAGAAATGGAGAGAAAGAGAGGCTGGAACTAGAATATTAGATAAAATTAACCGGAACTTTTCAACCTTCAGTTAAATTCAAAGTTACCCAACCCAAGATAGGAATATGCAAACAGTTTTCATTGATCTCGTGCGGTTTAGATTTTAGAGCCTGTCAAAGTGTCAAAATGCCCGACTTTCAACTGTCAATATTTGGTAAACAGCTAAAGATAGGTATAGGATATTATACACAAAATGTGTTTAGATTTTTATAGAGAGTCCAAAAATGTAGGAATACACAGGCTGTTCCATTTAAAAAAATATCAAAGTGACCCCTAGCACTTTTATTTGATGTTAAATTGTTTTTTTGCTGAACATGTCCGAATGCTGGCAGGAACGTCAAACTGGTGAGAGGAGTTTGATTACGGGGAGTGACGCCCCCGCCATTCCGAGTTGCCATGGGATATGGCACATCAAATCCCATCGTCCTCCCCCAGGCTGGAGAACACCAAAGTACAAAGTCTGGGGCCGATCAATGACAGTTTGTGACAAGAGGGGCTGCATTGTATTGGCTGGCAGGAACGTCAAACTGGTGAGAGCAGTTTGATTACGGGGAGTGACGCCCCCACCATTCCGAGTTGCCACGGGATGTGGCCCATCAAATCCCATCGTCCTCCTCCAGGCTGGAGAACACCAAAGTACAAAGTCTGGAGCTGATCACTGGGGAGTGACCCAACAAACCCCATTTTTACCCCTGTCAGACTAGGGACCGCCAAAGGAATGAGTCTGAGGCCTAGGTGGTAGATGCCTAAGCCTACTCGCATCGTCCGGTGAAAGACCACCCCACCAGAATTGGGAAGCGCTAAGTGGTTTTCCCAAATCACGTTCCGTTTCCGCGCTGGTGGTCCCGGGTTCCACAGTAGGAATATATGGACATGATGGTGCTTCCAAGATCAAAATATTCCGGAAGTAAACTCCCCGGCCATTCGGATCTCCGGGCGCTGGGTGGCCCTGGGAGCCCTTCATTCCGCATTTCACACACAGCAAAGATACCGAACCAATTTAGAATAGATTTCTGCAACATAAGAGGCCTAAATACAAACATAAATTCGGTACACCAACATCTACAAGCAAATAGACCACACATATTAGCCCTTACAGAAACACAAGTATGTTCTACAA